>JACXGM010024793.1:0-15574 GCA_016801145.1 Umbra pygmaea | reverse complement strand
TGAAATGTATGGTTAAAGAACTCTTTTCCGCTATCCGTTTGGATTTTTTTAGGTATTCCACTCTCTGACAAAATAGATGCAAATGCTCTGGTCACCGCCGCTCCAGTCTTATTTTTTAGGACTCTTACATAGGCTAGTTTGGAGAAAATATCTATTACCGTTAAAATGTATCGGTTTCCATCGTTTTGATCGGCCAATGATACTTGCCTGTCACATAAGTCTGCTTGAAATTGCGATAAAGCATGTGTAGAGAAGACTCTCTTCCTAGGAAAGTTTTTACGTACTGGTTTGTGTAACGTATATGCATCTTGCTCAGACAACCATTCGCTAACTTGGTTGCTGCTTAACTTGCTACCAGATTAAACTATAGCTCTCTGGAGCCGCTCTTTTCCACCAAAAGAACCTGGGTTGGATGGAGTAAAATAAATGTTTTTCATCAACTGCTCAGCCATCCTAACCAATATGATAGCTTTAAAGATATGACCCAAAACATGTATATCATTATATATATATATATATATATATTTATTATGGTTTCACAAGTTTAGAGAAAGTCATCACGAGCGTAAGACCTGTTTTCTCTACAACAAAAGAATGTACTACATTTAATACTTGTAATGCATTTACAGTTTCACATCTCTGTAATTTTAAAGCACATACATCAATAACATAGGTATAGAGACAAATTAATGATAAACGGTAAAGTCGCTTTGAAACATTGCATTTAACACTTTAGGCAAAGCTATATCTATTTCTTCAGACATAATCTGTGAAATCAACTGTTCCCATTCTAGAGAGTCAACATTACGATGTACATGTTGCATTATTTCATCCATTTTTTAACACATTCAGCATTCACAAAAGTATTGGACTTGTATAGACGAAGATCATTGACTTTCCGTTCGATAATATACAACAACAGATCCGTAACATCCCTTAAAATAAAATATCGATTTATTCTCTCAAACATAATACAGAGACAATTACCCATGATGACAATGTTTAAAAGAAAGTGTTCAGCACGCTGTAGATTTTTCCTGGTCTTCAGAGTTGTTCTGCCAGAAACTCACAACATCATATAGTATTTTTTTTTTTTTCATGTTTTCATGTTTTAGTTCATTTAGAAAGGCCTCGGTAATACCGCAGACCCTGGGTGTTGCCACTACAAAGCCTGCGGTTTCCAGGGCTCTTAGCACTGCTGGTATGAATCGGTCAGACCACAATCTTCGGGTCAGTTCTTCAAAATGGTTGTAGAAGTAGTTGTATGGCTCTGGAAACAAGCACATGTGTTGAAGTTGACTCGGGTGATTTATCAAACAGCCGTTACAGTTTTCCGTTTTATGTCCATCAAGCACAATGTCCAAAATTGCGGCAACTGAAGCTTTTATAGTATCAACAATAGCTGTACTGAGACCCCCATCAAAAACATCTCCAGACGGTTCTTCTTGAGGGCTTGTATAGCATGGTGAGCTGGTTGAGTAGGTTGGTGGACTAGTAGGTGTGTCAATTTCCCATTGACTGACGTTCCATTCTTGGCATGCGTTCTCTGATTCGTAAAAAGCCATGGTGCTTGTAGATCTAAATTCTATTGCTAAGCTGTTGTGTCTTATATTGTCGAGCAACGCCTACCCCATAAGAGTTGGGGGCGTGTTTAACAGACTTTAATTTTTTTAGGAGATGGCTCCTGTGGTTCGATGGGCTCGAAGAGCCCTCCTTATTTCAACAATGCTCCGCCACTGTCGACTCCGAATAAACAATTCGTCAATGGCCTGAAACAATCTTTCATCCAATTCAGTCCAATCTGAAATCGACAATGTACTCTGTAATTCGTATTTTCCTGAAAATGGATGTTTAGGGTGCTCAGTCAAGCTCTCTGTACCAACACGGAGTTCTATGTGGCCCCATATGTCTCCGCATCTTCTCGGTACAAACACATGATGGTATTTTTGCTCTAAAGAACGTGATGTACCACGCCACTTGATATCCACAGAGTTATATTTGGTAAAGTCGTGATTTACCTTCATCACCTCTGAACATACAACCATCCGAAACACATCCCAGTCGCCGATATGGTACTCCACACCAGGCATTTCAACTGAATATTTAATTCCTTTCGGCAAGTTGTACAACTTGACTTTTGATGCGTTGTAATCAAACACAAAACCAACAACATCACCGTTAGGCCTAACGTATTCATCGGTCAACGCACTGCATGGCGGTATTTTGGTTCTGTTCAAATTTAAAGAGAGCTTTTTCGGGGCATGATGCCATCCAGGTCCATATATTTCTCTTTCAGTCATTTCCTCACCTACTTCATATCTACAAACCGTAACTGGAGTATCAGGGGCTAAAGAATCCATTGTCTTTACTTGTAGTGCTTACAAATCCTTGCAACTTACAAGCCTAAACTAGCAGGTTTTATAACAAACTATTTGGAAAAGGGCTGGTCTTACAGTATTTCCTTTCAAATTGGCCTATCACGGACCAGGGACTCTGTCATCAAAGTTTTTGACAGCTGAGTTTAGGGGTCTATAGCAGGAACTCCTTTCATGGGCATGTAGCATAGACCATGGGCCAGGAGCAATGGTTTACAGAGGAGGGTGCTGGGTAGCGGAAGGGGTGACAGGGGTGGGGGTAGGATATGGTTAAAGGGTGGCGGTGACGGGAATGGGTGACATCTGTGGTTCACACAGGTGGGGGGTCAAAAAACAGGAAGGGGGGAGGGGTTTATGACAGGATGTGGGCTAGGAACGTGGAGGGTTTATGACGGGGGGAGCGGAAGTGGGCTAGGAAGGGGGCGGGGTTTATGACGGGGGGCAATAAATCATCCATCAATCACATTTTTGACAGGTGGGGGATCCTTTATCTCTCTACCATATGACAATATTAGGCAATAATACAACACATTTGTAAATAAATTCAGAATCCAAAACTAAATCGAAAAAAATATAATATAATATAAAAAAAATTATCATATCACACTGTTCTCCTTTAATAAAGTATTGTAACCAACAATATTTAACTGAAACACAACTGTTGTAACCGCATTCAGGGGTCTCCGTGGCGTATTGGGCTAAGTTGCTGAATTGCACGACAGTCTACGTCATGATAGTCACAGGTTCAAGCCTGACTATGGGTTGTCTGACTTTCCTCGGGCATCCTGCATAGTGGCATAGCGCTGCCTGGGATTTTGGTTAGATAAGTCAAATTTCTACACTGCCACATCACTCTCCAGCGACTCCTTGTGTCCAGAACAGTCCCCTGTGAGTTCAATCGCAGAAGTATATTCGGTGAACATAATCATCCTGTGCATGATCCGTGTTGGATTCCAAAATAATTTGCGGCTAGGGTAACATGTGGTTGGATGAACAATGTGCACGCCCTTCGCCATCCCACAGATCTGTCCAGGAGTTGCGGAGCTGCCAACAAAGCAGGATTAGAGGGAATTGGGAGGGGAGAAAAATGTGGGGGGTGGGGTAAAGTAACTATTGTAACTGTATTCAAATATAATGTCATATACTAAATCATGGACAAAGATATTTTGTTCTCACCTGACATCAATTTAAAGGATTCTGATTAGCCCTAAATAAAATCAGCTGTTCCTGTAGGATTTTCTTGAAGATTATTTGTTTGCATACTGCAGACAGCCATGATCCACAAAAAGTAGTATATACTGTCAAGCATGATGGTGGTGACAATAATATCTGGATAATATTCAGATCTTAATAAGCATCTGTGGGATGTGCTGGTGGACAAACAATTCCAATCCATGGAGGCCCCACCTCACATCTTACAGGACTTATTAGATCTGCTGCTAACGTCTTAGTGTCTTGTTGAGTCCATGTCTTGATGGGTCAGTGCTGTTTTGGTGGCAAAAGTGGGACCTACACAATATTAGGCAGGTGGTCATTATGTTATGGCTGATCAGTGTATTTTTAGCTTTTTTACTCTGTTAAAATGGGAGGATAATATTTTTTTTCTACATTTTGTGTTGCTGAATCACAAAATGCACAATAAAAAACATTTTTATCATATTTTGTAACCCCCACAAAATAATACTTTAATACTTTAATCTACTGTAAATAAGGTACATAATCCTCTTAACCTCTCAAATTCTATGGATGTAAAAATTTAATTGAAAAGCCATTGCAATTTGTTCTGACACCACTAGCCTAATGAGTGAAACATGTAGCAAAAATGACTTTAACACTAGAACCGCCAAAAGCCGACTCAATCTGGCAATTAAAATATATCAGTGCTACACCCTCCTCCTTCCTTGACTTTAACTAAATATGTGTATTTTACATTATTCCATTGTCCAATTTCCAAAATCTCAAACAGAAAGCTTTTTATAGATGATTTCCATGTTTTTTACCACTAATTCCTACTAAAACCGCCAAAATCTGACAGCGCCTAACGTTGGTACTCAGCCAATTATCTGGTACCCAGGTGCTAAGCACCTCTCAATGAATGAATGCTATCAATGGCTCAATGGGCAATATCCACAGACAAAAGATCTTTAGCCCTGGCTGAGAATTAACTAAATAATGTGTAACATGTCGTAAAATATTTTTAACTTTAGTCTTTGCAATATCATGTGTTTTAGAATTGTCGCCAATTATTTTTCAACTATGAAACGTTGCTTATCATACTTCAACATTTTACATAGGCTACACTCATGTTGTAGCAAAATAAATAACTTGATAATATAAGTTGGCTATTTATTGTTACCATTTCTACCATAATACTTAAGTTTTAAAATCACAATTGGCCAAATGTCGCCGCGTTTACACATGTAATTCTCCATGTCAGATATAGCCTATTACACTAACTAAAAAAATATGTGCTCAGTTTGTAGAACGCCTGACATAAATATAAGGGCAGAAGTATTTATGAAAAAACTATTGGATGCCCGGGAAGTTAAATGATTATGAAAACTCTATATCTCGTCAGCACAAAGAGTTGTTGAGGCGAACAATGTTTAACAGAAAGAAATGTAAGCTAAAATACAAAACAAACAAAATAATGAAAAATTTTCTCTAGTCTCTAATTAGCAAACACAAAGACAACTGTGTGAGGTGAAATTGTTTTATTTTTCAGTGTAATATATCCAGGAAACACAGGGAAAAAATGAATAATGCTGCTTGACAATGCAGAACAAAATAGACTTGAAAAGGAAAAAATACATGTCTTCAATCGAGCTTCGCTTTTTACAACAGCTATACATATTTTAATATATATATATATATACACACACATCAGCCACGGTCGGTGGATCTTAATTGGGGAGGACAGGCTCATATTATGCTCGGGACCAGAGTGAATGGAATGGTGCGCAATGCACAAAAAACAGTGTTTTTTATTTTGCACACTGGTTTTTGTGTATTGTGCACCATTCCATTCACTCCGGTCCCGAGCGTAATATGAGCCCGTCCTCCCCAATCACGATCCACCGACTGCGGCTGATATAAATATAGAGTGCCTTGCGAAAGTATTTGGCCCCCTTGAACATTTCAACCTTTTGCCACATTTCAGGCTTCAAACATAAGGATGTAAAACTAATTTTTTGTGAAGAAAGCAAAAAAAAGTGGGACACAATCAAGTGGAACGAAAATTATTGGATATTTCAAACTTTTTTACCAGATAAAAAACTAACAAAATTAGGTGAGCAAAATTATTCAGCCCCTTTACTTTCAGTGCAACAAACTCTCTCCAGAAGTTCAGTGAGGATCTCTGAATGATCCAATGTTGACCTAAATGTCTAATGATGATAAATAGAATCCACCTGTGTGTAATCAAGTCTCCGTATAAATGCACCTGCTCTGTGATAGTCTCAGAGGTCCGTTGAAAGCATAGAGAGCATCATGAAGAACAAGGAACACACCAGGCAGGTCCGAGATACTGTTGTGGATTAGTTCAAAGCTGGATTTGGATACAGAAAGATTTCTTAAGCTTTAAACATCCCAAGGAGCACTGTGCAAGCGATAATATTGAAATGGAAGGAATATCAGACCACTGCAAATCTACCAAGACCCGGCCATCCCTCTAAACTTTCAGCTCATACAAGGAGAAGACTGATCAGAGATGTAGCCAAGAGGCCCATGATCACTCTGGATGAACTGCAGAGATCTATAGCTGAGGTGGGCAAGTATGTTCATAGGACAACAATCAGTCGTATACTGCACAAATCTGGCCTTTATGGAAGAGTGGCAAGAAGAAAGCCATTTCTGAAAGATATCCATAAAAAGTTTTGTTTAAAGTTTGCCACAAGCCACACCAAACTTGTGGAGAAGGTGCTCTGGTCAGATGAAACCAAAATTGAACTTTTTGGCAACAATGCAAAACATTATGTTTGGTGTAAAAGCAACACAGCTCATCACCCTGAACACAACATCCCCACTGTCAAACATGGTGGTGGCAGCATCATGGTTTGGGCCTGCTTTTCTTTAGCAGGGACAAGGAAGATGGCTAAAATTGATGGGAAGATGGATGGAGCCAAATACAGGACCATTCTGGAAGAAAAACTGATGGAGTCTGCAAAAGACCTGAGACTGGAACGGAGATTTGTCTTCCAACAAGACAAGGATCCAAAACATAAAGCAAAATCTACAATGGAATGGTTCACAAATAAACATATCCGGGTGTTAGAATCATACCAAGTCAAAGTCCAGACCTGAATCCAATCGAGAATCTGTGGAAAGAACTGAAAACTGCTGTTTACAAACGCTCTCCATCCAACCTCACTGAGCTTGAGCTGTTTTGCAAGGAGGAATGGGCAAACATTTCAGTCTCTCGATGTGCAAAACTGATAGAGACATACCCCAAGCGACTTATAGCTATAATCGCAGCAAAAGGTGGCGCTACAAAGCATTAACTTACTTTGCAAGCCCAATTTTTCAGTTTTGTATTTGTTAAAAAAGTTTGAAATATCCAATAAATTTTGTTCCACTTCATGATTGTGTCCCACTTGTTTGTTGATTCTTCACAAAAAATTACAGTTTCATATCTTTATGGTTGAAGCCTGAAATGTGGCAAAAGGTCCAACAGTTCAAGGGGGCCAAATACTTTCGCAAGGCACTGTATATATTCACCTACACAGAAGATGGTTTGAATGGAGATAAACCGTTCTTTACAGCATGCCGTTATGCAATGCGAAGCTTGCTTGAAACCGATTGGCCACTTGCTGTAAGTCTAATATCACAGTAACCTTTTACCATGTAACCTCCCCTTCTCAATTCACCTCTCTGACTTACCTATTTCTTGTTTTGTCTGTGTTGCATTGTGTTGAGGTGGATGAAAAAGCTATTCCAAAAAACTGAACACAGAAACGTCAATAGGCATGTATTTTTTAAAGTAATTGATTGTGTAGTACTGGCACATTATTGGGGGATGGTTGTACTCAAGTGCTGTGTGAGCTGAAAAGATTTCAGGCAGAGTACACCTCCCCCTCTCCTAACCATCTTCTCCCCCTGCACCTGTTTTGATCAATACTTTTTTATTTTTCCCTCCTCTGTGGCTATTATTCTTTCTCCAGTAAATGCATTTTTTTTGGCTTATTCTCACTTTTACCTCTCTTTTAGTTTGAGACTCTTCTCATTGAAATCCTCTAACCTTCACTTTCCCTTTTTACAGCGTGGTGTAGGGAGGCCTTTCTGATTCGGGGGCAGCTTTCTGCAGTCTGTGAGTGACAGGTGAGGAACACACCCCACTGCTGTTTCAGAAAGGAGTGTGTTTGAGCGTGCATGTTGTAGATTATGTGTGCACGACGTATGAGTGCTCTGCTGCGGCTGAGTGACTTCAGACAGAATGCTCTGTGTCTTTGAGAGGAGTGTGGAAGAATCACACAGACCTCTGAGGGCTTCGCAGCAGCCATAAACCTGAACAAACACCCGCACGCACACACAAACAGGCAGCTGAACACCATGAGGTAAGGATACATATGTGCATGATAGAGAGCATGAGAGTGTGTTTGTTTGTGTTGGGGGGAGTACAGGTGTCTACCAAAGCCTGCATTTCTTGGAAATATACTGCATTCATTTACAGATGAAAATGGAGTAGAGAGAGCCATAGGTGGTTACAGGTGAACAGCATTATGAGCACTGGTGTCTGTTTCGCAATCACAGTGGCTGTATGTAGTAAGGGCCAACCAGGGGAAAATGTGCACACAGGGTGGTAATCCTGACACTGATTTGTTGACAGTAGAAGGCATCCAATTTATTGTCCTCTCTTAGCCTCTCATCCTCCCTACCTCCCTCACACACCCTCCGACTGTCTCCATTTTACACACAGCGTATGCATGTGCTTTGAAAATGTAAACTACCCAGCCTGCCGGGTAAATGATGTGTGACATGTTTAGCTGTACTTCCTTATATGGAAACTGGTGTCACAATACAGTAAGCTTCTGCAAGGAGTGGGGGCAGGGCAAGAAAGAGGGAGAAACGGCCATGAGAGGGAGTGAGTGAGAGAGGGAGAGAAGCCTGTGCAGTGAGTATGATGTTTTCACCTTCCATTCTCCGTTCGGCAGCAGTCAGATGAGCCCATGCAGAGGTACAGTAAGTGCAAATGTTCACTGAGGGAGACCGTGTGTGTGTGTGTGTGTGTGTGTGTGTGTGTGTGTGTCTGGAGTATTTACCAGCTACTATCTAGACTCAGACAGTACATGTGCTTTGGTCTAGAATTGTCAGACAGTACATGTGCTTTGGTCTAGAAGGTTCCATCAGAAAAAAATATGATTATGACCTAATTGGCTGTAAAGTTCTGAACTCTTATTCGTTTCAGTGGTGTCATCACTTTCAATATGTATTTCGTTTTTTGCAATCTTAAAAATTTAGAGTGCTATAGGGGTATTGGGAGTGCAATAGAGGTATTAAACAGAGGGCTATGCCAATAACTATATTTTTTACAGAATTGCAACCTTCTTGCCCCAAGCTCGCCTTTCAGATTTTCTTCGGATTCATTGTAGTGAAAGTTTTCAGCAAGCAATACATCTGCCTATGTTTGTGTGCCTGTTCATTTTTGTGTGTGTTTGGGCATGTGTGAGTGTGCACAGTTATTGAGACAGCTTCCTTGCTAATGTGCAGTAATTTTTAGCAGGACAATTTGTAATGTGAAAAAGAGCTAAGGAGAATATGGAGTAGGGAACCGTTAGCATGTAATGTTCTGTAGAGTAGTTAATAACCAACACAACAGTATACATTCCCACTAGGAGCCTGCTATCGTTACACACTTTCACACCCACTTTCCCTTGTGTGATAGATGACTTGTGGTATTTACACTGGATCTGAACACAAACAAGCAGACAGACACAGTCTCACACAGACACAGGCATGCACACACCCAGACTGCTGCACTCTACCCCTGTGTAATGACATGACTGCTGGTGTTGACATAGGTGCTGCCCTCAGGAAAATGATTTAACTCCCACGCTGTTTACAGGCTGACAAAGCAAGATGGGGGTTTGTGTTTTTTAGCGTATTTGTACAGTATAGGGTACTGGTTGAGGCGGGTTAGATTTGAAGAGAATACCAAAATCTAGGGTTTGTGTCTACTTCAACAGGTTGTGTTGTTCTGTTACCGAAGAACAGTCTTTGGTCAGCCTGATGGATGGAATGTTCTGCCATCCGTATCTAGAGGAAAATGTATCTGGTAAAGCATTTATCATGACCTAAATCGTAAAATGATATCTGTGGGAAGGGGTTGCCCTCGTTGCACTTTTGTACAGAACCGAAGACCAGCGACCACTGAAAACAAAGGTTTCATACAGTACATCATCAGTTGTATTGGTAAATCACTTTAACTCAAGGTACAACAAATATAGCCCCTTGTCAAAACATTTAAAAAAAATTGCCCGGAGGTCCAGCACAAGGCTGCACAAATTGGGATAAGCGTTAAATAAGTTGGATTAAGCACTTTGCCACTTGTCCTTGTTGATGCAAATCGAGTGCCAGTAAGTTCCATTGCGGAAGTATGGATGGTGAGTATAATCACACTGTGCATGTGCGTTTTGAAGACTTCCGTGTTGGACGAGCAGTGTGATAATCAGATGGTTCTGCAAAATTGGTTTGCACAAATCCGCACCTGTCCAATAGGTTGCAACCAAGACCAAATTGGGAGGGGAGAAAGAAATGCTACAATCTAAAAAAATATATAAAAATACACCACATTCCAAATTATTATGCAGATTAGAATTAAGTGTCCAAAATGTTAAATATTTAGTTTTTCAATCAAACAGGCTTTTGGGTCACTGAAATCAATCTCAGACACCTGAGGTGAGCCCAATCAAAGGAAAACCTAAGGATGTTCCACATTATTAAGCAGGCCACAGGTTTCAAGCAATATGAGAAAGAAAAATTCTCTCTGCTGCGGAAAAGCATCAAATAGTGCAATGTCTTGGACACAGTGTGAAAACATTAGATATTTCACAAACTTAAGCATGATCACTGTACTGTGAAGAGATTTGTGGCTGATTCAGAGTGCAGATAAAGGCATAATGAGGAAAGGTTACTGGCAGACAAACTCATCAGATTAAGAGAGCAGCTGCTAAAATGCCATTACAAAGCAGCAAACAGGTATTTGAAGCTGCTGGTGCCTCTAGAGCCTCGCAAACTTCAAGGGTGTAGGATCCTCCAGAGGCTTGCGATTGTGCATAAACCAAATAATCGGCCACCCCTAACCAATGACCACAAGCAGAAACAGTTGCAGTGGGCCCAGAAATACATGAAGACTCTTTCAAACAGTCTTGTTTACTGATGAGTGCCGTGCAACCCTGAAAGGTCCAGATGGATGAAGTTGTAGATTGTTGGTGGATGGCCACCATGTCCCAATAAGGCTGTGACGTAAGCAAGGAGGTGGCAGTCATGTTTTGGGCCGGAATCATGGGGAGAGAGCTGGTAGGCCCCTTTAGTGTCCCTGAAGTTGTGAAAATGACCTTAGCAAAGTATATAGAGTTTCTGACTGACCACTTTCTTCTATAGTACAAAAAGAAGGACTGTGCCTTCCGTAGCAAAATTATCGTCATGCATGACAATCCACCATCTCATGGTGCAAAGAATACCTCTGTGTCATTGGCTGCTATGGGCATAAAAGATGAGAAACTCATGGTGTGGCCCCAATCCTCTCCTGACCTCAACCCTATTGAGAACTTTTGGAGGGTGGAAGGCAGGTCACATCAAAACAGCAGCTCTGGGAGGCTATTCTGACATCCTGCAAAGAAATTCATGCAGAAACTCACCAAAAACTCACAAGTTCAATGGATGCAAGAATTGTGAAGGTGAAATCAAAGGGGTCATATGTTAACATGCAACTTGCCCTGTTAAGATGTGTTAGATTGAAATAGCTTTTGATTTCAGTAAATATGACCTCCTAATGCAGCAAATTCAACAAATGACAATATTCAGTTCTTTGCAACCTATAAAATGTTTTAACTCTGTTGTGTGTAATATTTTGGAACTGTGAATTTTGAGTTTGTAATTTTAGAAAAAAATACTATTTTCATTGGGTGGTTTGTTCAATGAAATTTGACTTATACACTGATGGTTGGTGACTTGAAAATGATAGTGACTGTCATTTGCATAGACTATTTAGGAAAATCAGTGTAAAATATAATTTGCATAATAATTTGGAATGTAGTTGTCACAAGTAGTATGGTAGATTAGAGGAGAGATGGAGACCCAGGCAGGTTGATGATGGCATCTGAAGCTTTACTTGCAAATGGTCCAGGAAATATACACTTTTTTTAGTTGCAGGCAAACAGTTGTAACCACTGCACAACAAATATACATATATAAATATATATAGCAAATACTATGCAATTTAAGATGCAAGGACTAATACAGAGTGTATGCATAAACTCCGCTGCTTTGACAGGAGGCACAACAAATATTTACATTTTCTATGCTCTCGCACAGGCGCTGAAGCTAAATAAATATGTACAGGGTGTATGCATAAACTACAACCACACTCGTCACAACTTACACTTCTAGTAGTAAAGTTCCCGGACAGTATTACACAGCAACAGATGATCACACGGTGACAATATAATAATGAATTGCACATTCCTTCTGTTTACCCGATAATATATAGAGCCTAAAATGGCCGACTGTATGAAATCAGCAATTGAACACACCTGCTTAAGATGACCTACTCAGCACAGTCTAATGCTCTAGGTGAACAGAAGGAAGGTGCCACAATTACATACCAGAACACAAATCTATAATGCATAGCACTGGACAATAGGACATAATAAAAGAACAGAAATACACAATAAACCCTAAACAGTTCAGTCTCATGCCCCGACTCCCATATTCAGTCCCAAGGAGTTGTGACAGTGGTGTATATTGCCTCTTGTAAGGTACACTTTCATATACAGTACATTCATGAGCCAGAAAGATGAATATCAGATAATGCCTGGATATAAAACTATTAACAATCTAAAACTAATTCTTACCATAGCCATAACTGATCATGTCCATTTCCACCTGAACCTGCCTTGATGGAAACTTCTCAGCAGGTACGGGATGGGTGGGTCACGAATGGAGTGAAGGTGTAACGGAGAGAGGGAGTTCAAGGCAGATGGACGGTTCGTCGATAATACTTTATATTATTTCATCAATCCAGGGCTGACACACATTATGGTTGCAGGGTACACGGAATAGCGCAGTACATATACTTATAAACTATTCGGACTCACTTCTCACAACCTCTATAACGTGGCTCCTGGTCCGACTTAACAATAAACAAAAGTATCCCAACACTACCGAACAGATATCAATGACCGAGAGCTCCCTCCAGTTAAGCAGCCCTCTTTATACTAAGCACAAACCTAATTGAAACACGGCTGAACGTAATCAGTAATTAACTAGAGAGACATTATACTGACACAACCTGGACTAGACTAGGAATTGCTTAACTGGAGGAGCTGTCAGTCTTAAAGCAACATACACTTGCACTGAATGAAAACAATAAACCACAATACATATTATAGGAGTCTGTATCTCAGTTCAGATAGTCCGTTCACGCCAGCCTCACTGGCTGGGCGTGACAGGGTGAGGGTATTCACATGGTTCCTTCAACCAAATGTCACCCTACCCATCTAACATCCAACAACAAAGCTTTTAGTCAGTACACATGCATAATAAACCTGTTAGTCGTGACTCAATCGGATCTTTCACCCGAGTCTTTAAAATAACTCATGGGTCGCGAGTCTGTAGTATCACTAACTCGGATCAGTTGAGGCCTAATACAATTCGATCTAAAATTATAAAAGCGCCACACACAAAACTATTGTAACATTAGCTACTACTAGTCCTAGCCATCTTAGCTGCCAAAAGCTTTATAACTTACAATTTCATAAGCAAACACAACTCTACAAGTCAACTTAAGCGACAGAGTGAGCAGAGCGACAGTCCGAGACAGTGTCTAAAAATATATTGTATGTTATTATATTGTCTAAAATAACATACAATGTTCTACACGTAGCCTAGCTAGGCTTACTGTATGTTTGGTGAATAAATGTAGTAAATTAAAATGCAATTAGGTCGAGCAGACTGTCTGAAGCATTGCAAGCCTGGCTCGCCTCGCAGACCATGGGACTCATGAGTTTCCGAGGACTCATGAGTTCTTGTCAGTCAATCGTGCGAATCAGCCGGCTACGTTTTCATGAGTGGATCTGTAGCAGACGAGCGAGTGAAATCTCTCCTCGATTCAGGGTAAAGCAAATCCACAACAAAATCACTACTATGATGTAAATAGTTAGGTCGTTTTTTCTTATCATTTATTATTTGCACATTTTGCATGTTTGTTCCATTTGATTGTTGTTTTTGTATTTAATATATTTTATTGTTATATTTTATTTTTGTTGTATTATTGTTCTAGTCATTTTTTTCATCTATTATTATTATGACATTGCCTATGTGTGGCTAAATGTTGTTTCATTTTTTAATGTGTGCCTTTTTTAAAATAAATGTTTGTTACTAAACTCTGGAATTGTGAGTCTGCACCGTGTGAATCCACAGAACTTCCTACTACGTTAGTGGTTAGAGAGAATGGGCTAGGACTGAGTTTCCTTGGAGATTTGGCAATACTGACTCAAGTGACTGGGATTAGTTTAGTGAGTGACTCAGAATAACCTGAATCCTTAAAATGAATTGAGTTTGCCAGGCTTAATGCATAAGGATTACACATTCACCAACTATACTTCTGCAATTGATTTGCATGCTAGAAGCTAGGAGTCGATTAAGAGCCACATAACTTAGCCCACTATGCCACTCTAACACAAATTTTTACATTTTGATTTGCAGATCAGATATTGTAGGTCACACATTATATTACAATAAACAAGTTACAGATTCATAAGAAAAGTATGTGTAATCTTGTGTTTCTTGTTGATGACAAAATTAGTGCTATCATTCTGTTATTTAAAGCCGTTTTTTTTTATGTCTGGGTCCCGACCCACTGGGGTGTTCTAAACTGAGCACAATGTGTAGGGCAAGCTTACGAAGTAGGGCCCTATTATTTCCACATTGCAGATGGAATCGCGTAATCCAGACATGCGGAATTCAACCAAATAATAATAATAAAAAATCAATCCTAAAATTACAATATATTCACGTAAAGTTAATCATTACACCACAGCATATTGCCTAGAATGAAAGTGATGTGAATCTGTAAGTGCAGTGCCCTTTCTATGCGGTGTGTGTGTGTACTGCTGGATTCACACCAGGCATGGCAAACTGGTTGCGTTCCAGCGGATTTCAATAGGAAGCAATGCGTACCGCTGCGGCAAATCTACCGGATCTGGCAAAATGTGGATGCGGTGTGGCGGGTGTGTTGCAAGAGTTGAAAATATACACTTGTTCAGTTCTTTGCCGTACGGCACCAGAACCAGAAGTTGATGTACCACCGAGGAAGAGCTAATATGTCGCTTTCACATATGGGTTTATGGGATTGCCAGGGATGCAAACACACGTATGGTCAAAAAAGAGAGGGGTAATCGAAGCCCTCGCCCCGCGGCAAACATCCACCAATCCCTGCACAGCAAAAAGTCCAGTGTTAAATTAACACTCTCAGTGTTTATATAGGTCCAGTGGACCTATCTCAGGTCCCAGTCTCAGGTCTTTTGCAGACTCCATCAGGTTTTCTTCCAGAACGGTCCTGTATTTGGCTCCATCCATCTTCCCATCAATTTTAGCCATCTTCCCTGTCCCTGCTGAAGAGAAGCAGGCCCAAACCATGATGCTGCCACCACCATGTTTGACAGTGGGGATGTTGTGTTCAGGGTGATGAGCTGTGTTGCTTTTATGCCAAACATAACTTTTTGCATTGTTGCCAAAAAGTTCCATTTTGGTTTCATCAGACCAGAGCACCTTCTTCCACATGTTTGGTGTGTCTCCCAAGTGGCTTGTGGCAAACTTTAAACAACACTTTTTATGGATATCTTTCAGAAATGGCTTTCTTCTTGCCACTCTTCCATAAAGGCCAGATTTGTGCAGTATACGACTGATTGTTGTCCTATGGACAGACTCGCCCACCTCAGCTGTAGATCTCTGCAGTTCATCCAGAGTGATCATGGGCCTCT
>JACXGM010024791.1:0-15575 GCA_016801145.1 Umbra pygmaea | reverse complement strand
GCTCTGCTCATCATGGTTTAGAATGGGTGGTGTTTAGCCTCTGTTCATCATTCAGGCTCTATGGGCTCTGTTCATCATGGTCTACAATCTGTGACCAGTCTGGGCTTGTGTATACAGTAGTAGTTGCTTCATATCCTGGAAAGCAGGTAACAGGTTTAGGCGTACAGCCCATTGAGCTCTGCTCTACACCATTACCAACCCTATCACATTCACTCTGTTTGGCCTTCTTTATGGGCCCGAAAAAAGGTTTACTAATTTCAGAGTCTTATCCTGAGCGAAATAAAGTTAAGGCATTCCGTTTAAGATAGAACATCAGTCTTGGGTAACTTAATATTTCCTCAAAGAAGTTATCAGCCAAATCTTTCCAGCCCCCAGGCTCTTATCAAGACTGTAGCCTCTGCCCCCAGGCTCCCCTACCAGTTGTTCCTGTATACGGACCCAGACCCCCTCTGATCCTCAGCTCAGTGATCAGGCCCTGGTCTAACACCGCTCAACGCCTCAATGCTCAAAGCCCCCTGCTCACCCACATGACCCAAGCCCAGAGCCACCCTGTGTCTCACTGGTCAAAAGGCCAGCACAGCTTCCTGCCTGGTTGGGTAAAAGGACAAGGTTCCCAGGAGAAACATGTTGAATGACAGTGCACCCTGGGAAATGACTTCCCCTACATGTTAGGCATTGTTAGAAACTGGAACGTAGCACTTCCTGTGGTAGACTAAGTGGTTTCTCTGTTGTGAGGTTAAACTTCCCACACTTTACGATGAATCCTAGTTTTTGGCCATTCCTGTTATTATAGGGTGTTACTAAACAAACACTAAAAATATAACACAATGATTTCTTAGTCAATATATACATTTTGTATAAGTATGTAATACTCTATATTAATAAAAGTCATTAGTAGTTTCATGCTATTTTATTGGTGTGGCCTAAATGGAATGACTAATGTGTTCTTTTTATAGCCTGATCGTAGCACACTCCCAACAACATTGTGACTGGCTAAAAATAGCCTGGGTGTTAAAATGCCTTATCGCACAGTAGTTTTGTGTGGAAAAGCCTGTCTCAAATGAACCTGTACATTAGAGACCCATGGGCCTTGGTCTAAGGTACGGTAGGGCACATGTATAATGTGCCATTTAGGACACATCCCAACACGCACTTGTGTCCCATAGTCATGTTCGTGTCCTGTTTTTGCCTGGTACTAAAGACCCAGGAGGCAGATGGTTCATATCTGAATTGGACTGAATCTATATTTGACCTAAACTGTCTCTCTGACCTGAAGAGGTCCTCTCTGCTAGACCTATCGTAATGAGAGATTGTTCAGTCAAATGCTCACACTGAACAGGACATGATGAGTAGCGATGGGGAACTTAGATTAGAGTGGGGAACTTAGATTAGAGTGGGGAACTTAGATTAGAGTGGGGAACTTAGATTAGAGTGGGGAACTTAGATTAGAGTGGGGAACTTAGATTAGAGTGGGGAACTTAGATTAGAGTTGGACGAATGTTGGGGTGCCCTTGACCAAGGCACATGTCCATAGGTGATGTCCCTGTATTCACTATAGGTTGCTCTGCATACAGTCTGCTTAATTAATAAAATGTTCAAATCGAGAGATTGAGAGCAAGACTGCTGACTAGCCCAGACAGGCAAACAGACGGAGACAGACAGGAGGGCGTCAGTGAAAGACGTTGGCTTCCTGAAGCAGTGACCAACATGGTATAGCTGCTGGCAATCAAAGGAGGAAAGCTCTGAAGCAGTTGGGAAGCTGAACTGTTGAGGGCCAACAGCTTTTTCCCTCTGAGATGTGAATGACTGCAGTAGAGCCTAACAGGGTGTGGTAACAATGGCAGGGTTCTGAGATGACTATAATGACTGTGACTGAATGTAAGCGCTATCATTCACTACGAAATGGCCACTTTTCTCCCCCTCTTTTTGTATGTTTTACTGTTTCCCTCCACGGTCGCCGTGAGAAAATGGCTATCCCAGGTCTCCACCTAATGCCATGGGGGGGACTGTTTTGAAATGGAAGTTCAGTGGTATTTCATGTTTTTTAATTATTTAAACATTCTCCTGGTCAGTGCATATTTCAATTTGTGAGTTAGTCCCAAACAATCTTCTGAGAATTATTTTCTGATGTCTTGTGTTGAATTAATTTGAGGTAAGCTCTGATGTCACCATTGGATTGCACTCTAGATGTGAACTTGAATTTCACTAACTTTATATCTGTTGTTTTGTCTCTGAGCCAATGACGACTGGTTGTGAATTCTATTTTCACGATCCAAGTTTTAAATCTCCCATCTCCTCTCATTTTCCACCTATCAGCTGCTGCAAATCTCCTTTTTTTTTATTGGCTCCACGGCGAGTTCCACCAATAGGATGTCAGTTGGCTGCCATGGCATAGTAACTATGTGGTTACACAATAAGAAGTGTGTTGTTCACACCAAGGTGTCTTCTCTCATAACGCCTATTTACACTCGATATGGAGAATACATGAGACAAAAGGAGCCTGAAAACACGTTCTACTGCTCTGTTTTTTAAACGTTGAGGTTGTTTTCTGCCCTTACCAGTGTAAACAACATAAGTTACATTTAACTTGATAAAGCAGTAGGCTTTTTGCCTTTTTCTTCCACCTTAATAACACTTGGTTAGTTCTATATCAATAGTAAAATCTTTATTGAGGAGGTTTCGAGCAAAATATACAATCTGCTTAACTTTTTTCTTGCTCAAAACAAATCCACACGTAAAATTGTAGCATTTCTCTCAACGCATGACAAAGGTTCATCCATTTAGTAAAAAACAATTTTAATTCGGTCAACTGATATTCCTCCATTTCCTGTTCACACTGCACTACACAGCTTCATTGGGATGTAGCATGTGCTACCTCAGAAGGTAGCGGCTCGAGTGTGAGTTTATAATACCTAACCAGCTCATTACACCGCTTTCTTTTGTGAAGGGTGAATGTGTTCTTGCTGTTTGTTGTTCGGCTGACTGGGGTGGACTTGTTGTTTGTCGTTTAGGTTTACCGACAGGATTGTGAGACATTCGGCATGGTGGTGAAGATGCTGGTTGCTAAGGACCCCGGCCTCGAGAAGCAACTGCAGATTCCACTCCGAGAGAACCTGGGAGAGATTAGGGATCGTTGCCTTGACGACCTCAAACACTACATCTCCATGCTGGATGAGGTTGTGCGGCAACCGGAATCTTCCGCTTGAAACGGCACGCCAGTCACATCTAATCTTACTGTAGGCGAACTCAATCAGGTCGTATCCAATGGTCGGATGTCCCATACTGTGAAAACGGGACTCAAAGGACAACCCCATGAGATAAGAATACGGACGTCTTGAGCAGTGTTGGCCTTGACGAGGCCAGACATTCAACACATCCCAGGAAGAAGTGTAGATTGTGTTCTGTTTTATGTTCTGCAGTAAAAACGTGGTCTCATCCAAACAGTATTAGAGCCCCTCCCCCCCCCCGAAGAGGGTATTGGTTCTACAGTGTCCTTAACTGTTGAAATTGGAATGTCAACTTAGGCTAATAGTTAATCTGCGATTGATTTAAAACTGTAGTTATCCATGTTAACCATACAAACCCACAGTGTTTTTAATGCACTGGTAAACTAATGGTGAAGTGTGACTCCCAAACGGTCACCCTCGACTGCTACTGCAAACATTTTCAGCAAGTGAACATTTTAACAATGTCTGGTTTTATGACCTCTTACGGCTATGCACATTTAATTTGAGAGATTGCGGTAGCTAAAGTAAAGACTTCTGATGTGACTGGCTGGGTGTTACTAGGGTGAAGTCTTGTTTAGTATGAGAAGAAAATTGTTCTCTTTTTTATTTTATTTAAAATGTTTAAAACAAACATGTGTTGTTCTTCAGATTAGGATCAACCTGCTATTTGTTATTTTGTGTTTCTTTAAAAGAGTTATGAAACCAGTATCATTGTTTTATTTCCATTCAATTCAGTTCAACTGGTTCTTTATTTGCATGAATGGGTAGTTGCAACTATTGCCAAAACAAACAAACATGTTTATGCTGCAATAGTTATACAGTATGCATCAGCAAAAAAAATGTATGGAAACTCAGAAGGAAATGAGCTGTAGATTAGGTCTAATTCTTTTTAAAATTCTGCTGAAATCCATTTTTAAGTCTGTATTTGACCATCTGTTTTCTATGGTCACTGATTCTGTACATTAATATCTATATTTTAAATTATTTGCTCCTTACAAGGTGTTGTGCTAGGTGAATATCTCTATTCAGAAGAGTGAATATTGTGATTTAATTTTATGCATTTGGTATTCTACTGGTTGAATTTTGATGTCGCTTTTGGGTTAGCCGTTCTATACGCTCAGTCTCTAGGTTTCTTTCTTTGCAAATGAATGCCTTGTGATCAAGGATGTAGGAGCAGGGGGGGCATGTAATAAGGTCCTCCCAATATTGACAATTTACAAAACTATATACCCCCCCCCAAATATTATACTCGCACCCACTCCCTTGCTTGTGTTAATATTCTGGGTCACAGTGTGTTTGATCCTAAATGAGGTTGCGCTTCGCTCAACTTTAGTGTGAAGGGGAATCTCATACAGTTTAGGTTAGAGATGTTACTAAAATATTTTGTACAAAATTTCAGGTAAATGTAATGTAAATAGTTTGTGTTACATTTAGCTGTCATACAAAATCGTTGTTGATGTGTCAAATGTATTTTTTTGGTACATTTTATTGGATGAAAAAATCTATAAATTTTTTGCTATAATATATCCTCACCACTCTCACTCCACCCTGATCCTTTCCTCTGTACCACATTGAAATAATAATAAGTCAAATTCTTATTGATGGGTTAAGTTTCTATCCACGTTCCTAATAGCTGGACTTTTTCTGCTACATTAATAGGTAATGCCTAGTTCTTACAAATCTTTCCAAAAAACAATATGCTTTGCTGCAGGCCCTGTTATGTTAGTGAGAAGGTGATCGATATACAGATTCAACAGTGGTTCTCAAACTGCTGTCCCAACACCTGAATGTATTCCAACACGCTTGTTATGTGTTTTTAATACTGGTTATTTATTAAAAGCTTGACTTGTTTATAGGCAGAGTTGCAGCCCACCAGCCAAAAGTTTAAGAACGATTGATAACGAATGTATTTGTACTAAGATTGCAACTTAGTCTCACTCCTCTTAATGAAAGGCATTTGGTTTAATACGTTACAATAATTTAATAAAACCTCCACAATCTTTAATGATTGTCAAGGACCTACTTCATAATCAACAGTCTATAACACTGAAAAAATATTTATCTTTTCTTATTTTGTGCAAATTTCTTTGTGTAAAAAGTATACATGTGCTGCAGAAAACCTAAAACCAAGTAACAGATGACTTAAGGTAATTGTAATTTGGATCAATCTTATTACCATAAAGTTTTAAGGAAATCTTGGCTCTAGATTTCAGGCAAATTACCAGACTTGAGAAATGCCTCTAACTAGGGAAAAGTCATTTTTTCACCCAGGCTAAATCTGACCCTATGCTAGCTTAGTCTGTGTTCACAAAAGAGCTTAACACCGGGCTAAGGAATTATGTTAAACCCTGTATTCTTAGCCCATGTGCTAACAAACAAAACTAGCATTTGACCCTATCCGATACGATAGGCCATGCAACATTCTATTCTTTGTTTTTGACCCTGTTCCACATTGGTTATTTTGTCACTGTTTTTCATGGTCTAGCCCAGAAATGTCTGTGCTAACGATTCTCTTGAGCAGGGCAAGCTAACGGTGGTGCTAGTCCAGTTTAAAATGTGCACTCACTTAGCCACGTGCTAAAATCTCCCTTAGCCCAAGCCTAAGGAGACTCGTAGCCCCAGGCTTAGGTTCAGTGTTAACACACCTTTATAGCTTACCGTGTGTTAGCATTTATCTTTTAATACTGCCTGGCCCATAGCATTTACTGCAGTCTCTCTCTTTCACTGTTCATATTTCTCAGTGTTTATTGTTTTCTGTGTCTCTTACTGTTTGTTTGTTTTTTTTCACTGTCTGGAATATGAATGTTTTTGAGGTTTGATTTTGACAGTGAATAGCAATAAATAATATAGATTTATTTGAATTTAAAAAGTCTAGATTACTATAAACAATACAGAACAGGTTGTTGCCTTTTGATAATATTTTGACAAATGGGTCAGTCCTTGTTTCGATGTAATGTTTCAACCACCTGAAGTAATTTGCATTTCCTCGTAAGGACATTACATTTCCCAACAGTCTTATTCTTCCAGTACATACCGTATAACAACTAAAAAGGTTATGACTGCATTTGAAAGAATTTATTAAAAGTCGTTTTACATCAAATAGCATGTGTAGGTATATGATAAAATGGCCGGCATTGAATAAAAGGTATTATGGCAATATGGAGATGACTGTCTGGGAACATCAGCAATTCATGGAACAAAATAAACATTGGAGTATAGGAAAGACACATGGTATCTCTTGACCAGGGCAGCTGACAGGGGGGGACAACCGGGGATGTTGTCCCGGGCGCAGTCCGGGACAAAAATTTTTTTTTGTTTTTGCACAGTCATTTCTTTTAGCGGGGGGCCCTAAATGTGGAGTTTGTCCCGGGCCCACAGATTCCTGTCGGCAGCCCTGCTCTTGACAATAATGTATTGAGGTTTGTGACCAACGTTGTGTAAAATGTTACCAAATGTTATGAACAACCTGATTTGCATGGAACAACAGACACCAGATATAATGGAAATGTTGTGTAATTAAGCAGATGGTTTGTATCTTGGTAACCATTTTAGTTCTGAATACTTCACTGGTCGCATCTCCTGTCAATGTAGTATGTTTGTTACTACGACAACCCACGTGCCCTGACTCAACATGTTTTTACATAAAAAATTATCCATGGACACTTTCCTAAAAGCCAGAGATATAAAAATATCAGTATTAAACATTTAACTTAGTATGTACATTAATATTTGGTACAATTAAATAATTATTTTGGTTAGTTTCTAGATATCTATAATTATGCTACCTTATTAACTAATTATTTCTCTCCTTGAAAGAAATTACAATAGGGCATTAATTGCAATTTAATGCACAGAATGGTAATGCTGGAATACTTTAAACAGTTCATTATATAACATTGTGGACGAAACAAAAACATGCATTTATTGGCAATTATGGTACTTTAAAAAAAGAAAGAAGCAAAGGCATTTTGCCTTCTGGCATGGAGTGTCAGACATGGCCCATACTAGTATGTCCTTCTGGCCAATACTACAAGCAATGTTTTGTCCTTGTCCACTATAATTTTCAGGATTTCAAAATAAATGTACATTAAACAGCTTACGTCCCCGAATGACAAATTATTAGTGCTGGAAGGAAAATGTAAAACTTTGATTCATATTATGAAATAATACAGTTCTTCCCTCTATGGCCCTTTTTTCGGGATTTAGTCCGTGAGTCGGTGGGCGACATGGCCGTAACTCGTGTTGGAAAGTCATCCGTGTAATATTTATACCTGCTGGGAGCCCTTGGTTGGGGAATGGGCTGTCCCAGGAAGTAACCTTCCTCCTCAGAGTCTGACGATGAAGATGAGCAGGTAGAGCACCAGTCGTCTTCATCTGCATACAGCCCCCCTAAGAATCGATCACGATCTCGAGCAGAGCTCTGAAGGGAGTAGTCCGAGGTGGTGTGAGGGTAGACGGATGGTCTGTGAGCACCAGGGCCAGCCTGGTTGAAAACACAGTGCTCCTGGAGGGAACTCGGACCACTTCCCTGCCTCTCACCTGGCCTTTGCACCCGTTCTTTGGGAAGGAGGTTGAGGGCGTTGTCCGAGCGGGCTTTGCGATTGCGCCCCCGGTGGTGACGCCGGGGGCGGTCGGGGTCATCGTGGGGATAGTTTGCCCTCCGATGCGTCCGTTCGCTCTGAGGTGGCTGGCGCAGCGGTAGGTCCTGGTAACAGCCGTTGTCAACTGTGTCTGCTGAGAACTTGACAACCTGCTGGCCAGGCTGCCGAGTAGACTGGGACCTGCTCCTCCGTAACGCTGGCAGCTGGAAGTGGGGATGGGGCACCTCCTGGATGGGTGGGAGGGAAGGGAGTGGAACAGACGCTGGACCTTGAACCCTCTGTGCCTTCCTCTGTACCTCCTCTACCGCCTTCTCTACATCCTCCAAGTTTGTTACCTGCTCCATTTGGTCCAGGGAGTTAGCGCTGCGGTGTAGCATGGACGAGTTGAGGGTGCCCATGTTGGACATGGTTTCACATTCCTCTGGGTTAGGCTCCTGGCGGTTGTGGAGGGAGTAGAGAACCTGACGCTCCTTGTTGTCTCCATCCACTGAAGCACCTGAAAAGAGGGCAACATAGATATTTTTAGATGTTCAATTGAGAACATTCACTGTATTTACGTCATGATTTATTACAATGTATATTGTTCTTTCCCATGTATTGTCACACATTTTAAAACAGACACTTAAGACATGATTACTGTTACAGCATTTTCAACTGTTGTTCAATCAAGTTGACCAAACCGTGGTTAATGGTATTTTGCCTTACCTGTGAGGTTGGAGAGCGCTAAAGAGTCCATGGAATCTCTTGCACTCTGCTTGGACTTCCTTAGCTCATCTGTTATGCACTCTAGAGAGTCTTCATACCATTGTCTGGGGTCTGCCATCCAGAAACCTGCTCCCCTGGCAACATCGCTCTGTTCCGCCAGTCCTTGGTCCAACTCAAGATCCTGTATCTTCCTGGCGCTAGCGGGGCCTGGATGACTTCCGTAGGCCGAATCTCCTAGTCCGTCCTGGGACTGGGCCCAGTACATCTCCGGAAGTTGCTTCTTACTGACCAGGCTGTGGTTCTGGCTTGTGGGACTGGGGGTGGTAGATGTTAAGGCTGCTTTAGTGTCAGGTTTTTGCCAAGGTTCTACTGATCTAGTGGGGCTGGGTTCCTCAAGCAGCTGTGCCTGGAACACCCCAGCCCGGCCCCCGAACTTGAGCAGCAGCTGGGTCATGTAGTCCTCGTGTTCCGCCCACTCCTCTGGGTCTTCTGGAGCCTCCTGCTCCTCACGGTCCCTCCAGAAACGCTCCTCCGCGAAGCCCATTTGACTCAGCTTACGCCCCACAATATCCATACCCCTGTCTTCGCTATCCACATCGTTATACAAGCCAGTCTTCTTGTTGTAGTCGGCCGTGGCCGTAGGGTTGAAGAGCTGAGACTGTCTCCACTGTTCGGCCAGCGGACGGCTGCTCTTGCCCATTCGGACACTTTGTCGAGATTCCCGGGATCGGGCGGACTGGAAGGCAGAGTCGGAAGAGTCGGAGGCTTGGACGTCCTCTCCGACACTGCAGGCTTTAGAGCAGTAGATGAGCCCCTGCTTGGGAAGAAAGGGGCAGCCGAGCAAGGAACTCTTACACTGGGCACAGCAGAAACACTTCTCAGTGGCGTGCCAGTGGACACCCTCGTAAGTCATCTGGGCGTGGTCCACTCCTGAAGGAGAGGCAGAGACAAAGAGGTGTTTAGTGTAAGTTCTCTGGGTTTTAACATGAAGTAGCAGAAACCAGCAGTGCCATCAAGATCAATCTGAACAAAGGGCTGTCTGCTGAGCCACAAGGCGAGCTTTAGGAGAGCTGCGCCATGTTAGCTGGCAAAAGGCTCAGAATGCCTCATGAATTACAATGCATTAGATGGCTGAAATATTTTGTTAATATTTTTGTGTCTAACTACTAGTACATTTTCCCAAGACTCTGATCAGAAGAAGAGTGTTAAAAAACCTACAACCCTATCCCTCTACACTGTTCACAGTGTAAACATGAAAAAGAACCCACCAATATTTTCTCCACATGCTTCGCAATACTCAGCATACAACGTCTCAAAACAGCTGCAGCAGAACGGACGGCCATCCTTCATGATGTATCGCTGACCACCCAGCACCGTCTCGCACTCGAAGCAGGCAAAGTGCTTCATATGCCAGTGACGACCCTCCGCCTCAGTGCATTCATCAGCAAAGATGATCTGGGGAAACACGTCAAGATGTGGTACTACGTCAGATAATTCAACACAAAAAATGAACGTCCTTTGCGGTGTGCGATACGGACGTCGCGTTTAGTAAGTCGTGGGTGGCGAAGCCTGCCTGGGCTGAGATGTACTCTGAACATAGTGCAAGCGCGTTTTCTTTCATATTTGCAATGAGCTCACCTCGTCACAGGCAGAACAGCGTGGTTTGAGCAGCTCAGCGTGGTGTCGTCCACAGAGGATCTTTCCATCCTGGTGGAAGTAAATCAGGTCCACCAGCAGCTCCTGACAGGTAGCACACTTAAAGCATGCAGGGTGCCAGCACGGCCCAGGCCCTGCCCGAGATGCGAAGATGGCCATTGCTCCTCCTTTGATGCCTTCACCACACTGAGAATAAAAGAGAATAAAATTTCAGTATTTGGAATAGGGCTGAAATGGCAGGGTCTGTTCATAGATTGTTCGTTCTGGGCAAAATGCGTTACCACAAAGAATTCAGCAAGATGGAATAAACATATCTGGGACCACTATTGTTTGTGAATGATTTTGTAACAAAGCTTCCACCAATCACAATGGATTTCGAAATGTCCATGATGTTTCTTGTCCTCTTGTTCTAGGGTGTGTTGTTTCTTCAAAGCCGAACACTGGACTCATTTGTCCAGATCGGATGACTCCAGAAACCCACCAGAGCGTGTCTGAACACAGTCATGTGTCTTTATATAACAACTACTATACATGGGTTCAAGTTCTATTGGAAATATTTCATAAACAATGTAGCTTTTGCTGTTGAGTGACTGATAGGTGGCAGTTCAAACATGTGACATATTTATTAGTTTAAATGCACCAGATACACTCAATTAAACCCAGGTTGAGTTTTGAAATTATTCTGAATAGGATTTGAAGCCAGGTCAGAGTGACTGGGGCCAACGGGACACCACTCACAGCTGTTGTCCATTATCACCAAGCCGCCATTGACTTTGGAAACCGGGGTGTCGTGTGTCCCCTTAAGTTTCATGTATTCGGAAACCAGATCTACAGGCCAAGCCATGGCTCTTCTCTCTGGGGTGTTTGTGCATGCGTGTGTTGTGTGTACGCGTGGTGACAGCCCACATCTGCAATCCAGAGGGATTACCAACCCTATCCTTGTTTTCCTCTGTGGTATTAACTCCTTTATGACATGCCGGTACTAAAACAAGCCAGCTTGGCTTTGGTCTGTGGCCTAACATAGGATGTGGTCTTTAGTCCACATTGCTCAGAATGGCTAAAGAGGCTTTTGTCGGTATGTGCTTTTAAACACACATTTTACGGTCTGTTAACTGGCCAAGCAGTGACGAATACAATTCACAAGCTGGAACCCAATCTTTTGTACGGTTTTAACACCTTCGACAAGTCAAACTATGACCAGGATAAGGCACAAGCTGGGACACTGAGACAAAGTTGATTGTAAAAGATAAGGGGAATGCTGGATTCAATGGCAACTTACTCTGCAGCAGTCAAGTTCATCTAAAAGCAGCTGATTATTGAGATGTATTTTTGATGGCAGGAAATTGGGCACATTCTTTTTGCTAGGAGGACTTCCATGTTTAGGTTGAGCACGAGCTCCTAATTTCCACGTTTCCTTCTTTTGTTTAGTTGCCAATGAGACTTTCTACTGTTGATGTAATCCTTAATAGTATTGTAGCTTTGATCTGGGTCCTCACACATTGCAATACCTGCCTGTAGGCCCTGGTCAAAACAAGTACATTATGGTAGGTAGGTTTTGGGACACACGCACACACAAGACACAGCTAAAGGGTGTCAGAAAGTCCTTGAATAAACACCTAGTGTTATCTCTTCCTGCTAGGGAGGAAATAGCAGCACTTTATAGTGAATTAAAGGCGATGAAAACAGGAGAGGCATTCACACTTATGTCTAGATCATTTTTTAAAAGATCTTCTCACAATGTGTAATAACATATTAATACAGACTATGGGCCAGATGGGTGGAATGTATGTGCATTTGTGTGTGTTAGTGCACATACATGATAAGAATGTGTGTTAGTGTGTATGTGCTTCATGAGCGGAGAATGTGTGTTTGTGTACATACAGTCAGGTCCGTAAATATTTGGACATTGACTAAGTGATCATTATTTCCGCTGACTACCACAGCATTTTGAAGTTGAAATTGAATAATGAATATGAGCTCAAAGTGCACACTTGGTTTTAACGTGAAGGAATTAACATCCAAATTGGTTAAACAGTGTAGGAGGAATTAATCTTTTTTATGTGTTCCGTTCTTTTTAACAGGCCAAAAGTAATAGGACAATTGGCCACTCAACTATTCCATCAGGTCTATGCAATTTCCTCATTATTTGATTTACAAGTAAGCAGATTAAGATTTGAATTCATTATTAGATTTGAATTCAAATGTGGTATTTGCATTTAAAATCTGTAGCTGTTTACTGTTAATATGTCCAAAGAACAAGCAAAAACTTTGGGTGTGGCCAAATCAACTATTTGGTACATTCTTAAGAAGCCACTGGTGAGCTCAGGAACACCAAGAAGATCATGGAAAACAACTGGCGGATGACAGAAGAATCCCTGGTAAGGAGCTTGGCACATCTATGTGTGGTAGAAAATAAATGTTTTTTAATGTTCTGTGCAGTAGTTTTATTGAAATATGCTAATATTACTTATGTTGAAAACAATGCTTTATGCCTAACATTATTAAATGTATTACTTGGTGTATTGCAAAGATCAATATTTTGGATTATAATTATAACAGTGTTTGCATTAGATATTTGAATTGGACATATGAATTAGTCTAAATGCAATAGATATATAATGCCTATAATTTCCTACATGTCATGTGACTAGGGACAGCTGGCTAAGACCATAGTCTTCTGGCCACCATTTTGGAATTTGAAACTGACAATGAGGCAGGCCGCATGGTGAACCAGGGGGCTGACATTTTGTATGGGTGGGAAACATCTGACCACATGGGGTTTAGGGTATTTAAGGCCAAAGACGATCTGCAGTTGTCATGGTAGAGGCTAAAGCAGACGACATGAAAAATTACAACTCACTCTGTGTAATGTAACTAATAAACCTTTTTGAATAATTGCAAACTCCTGATCACTTTATGAATATAGAAGACTTAAGGATGACTACGATTCTTGACATGACATGTGTCAAAGTGAACGAGAGAATACAGAGCGTTTTTCACAACATGTCAAATATTGGTAAACTTAAACAAAAAGGAAGACAAAATTAGAGTTTGGGAAAAGAAGAGTATGGAGAAGGAAGGATCTGCTCATGATCCGAAGCATACCACCTCTTCTTTGAAGCGTGGTGGAGGTAGTGTTATGGCATGGGCATGTATGGCTGCCAATGTAACTGGTTCCCTTGTATTTATTGATGATTATACTGATGACAAAGATAGCAGAATGAATTCTGAAGTGTTTACGGTTATAGTCGCTTCTCAGATTCAGCCAAATGCTGCAAAACCCAGTGGACAGCGCTTCACAGTGCAGATGGACAATGACCTGAAGCAGTGGTCCTCAAACCCTTCCATGGAGGGCCTAGTGTATGCAGGTTTTCGCTTTTACCTTGTACAAGGCTGATGGAGTAGCTGACTAATTGGTTAGGATCTCCCCTCACCTGGCAGTCTAGGTCCTAATTATGCTCTAATTGAAGGGAAAGACCAAAACCAGCATACACTAGGCCCTCCATGGAAGGGTTTGAGGACCACTGACCTGAAGTATACTGAGAAAACAACCCAAGACTTAAGGCAAGGAAGTGAAATGTTCTCAAAGTGAACATGCATTTCACTCGTTGACAGCAGAACTGAAGGCAACATGCCACAAGAATAAGCAGAAACTGAAGACAGCTGTAGTAAAGGCCTGGCAGAGCATCACTATGGAAGAAACCCAGCCTCTGTTGATGTCTATGGGATCCAGACTTCAGACAGTCATTGACTGCAAAGTATTTAGAACCAAGTATTAAACTCGCAATTTAATTAACAAATTACTTTTGAGCCCCCAACATTGAGGGTTATAAACTAACAGCTTACAGACAGTGTGCAGTTAAGGCCACATTTATGAAACCTTGGGCACTTAAAGACCTTCCTACAGACTGAAAAACACCAAAAGAAAGATGTCCAGGGTCACATTTTTGTCGCACCAGGGCTGATGGTTGAACTCGCGTTTATCGTCGAAGGAATGAGCATTACACCCATAGAAATGGAAGGATTAGAAGTGCCATTCCAATGCAAATAAATGTAGGAGAACGGTCAGAGCGGCAGCCATTTTTACTGTACCATTCCATTGCAAAGATCTAGCGGCCTACTTTCGCATTAAATCGTGACAACTAACGACAGTTGCCATTTTTTTGTGTACTAATCAAATGACCACGCAAAACAGTTTAATAAGGCTTCTATAGATTTAATTTCTACGGCTACACCGAGGCCTGTGCTCTGGTGATTTGGAAGTGGAGGACCCGTCATAGTCTGCGCTGGTGTGTCAGAGCATCATCAGACTGAGCTTGTTGTCATTGCAGTCAACCTCAACACTGCGTTACAGGGAAGACATGACTCCTCCCTCATGTGGTACCCTTCCTGCAGACTCATCCTGACATGACCCTCCAGTGTGACAATGCCACCAGCCATACTGTTCGTTCTGTGTGTGATTTCCTGCAAGACAGGAATATCAGTGTTCTGCTATGCACTGTAAAAAATGCTTTGACTCAGTTAAGTTGCGGCAACTGTGTGGTCAGCGAAGACCCCGGATCTCAATTCCATTGAGCATGTCTGGGACCTGTTGGATCGGACGGTGAGGGTTATCCCAGAAATGTCTGGGAACTTGCAGGTGCCTTGGTGGAAGAGTGGGGTAACATCTCACTGCAGATACTGGCAAATCTGGTGCAGTCCATGAGGAGATGCACTGCAGAACATAATACAGCTGGTGGCCACACCAGATACTGACTGTTACTGTTCATTTTTACCCCTTTGTTCAGGGACACATTATGTGTGTGGAACTTGTTCGGTTGATGTCTCAATTGTTAATTATACTTCTGTTCATGAAAATATTTACACATTTTCTATTTGGTGAAAATAACAGCAGTTGAAAGTGAGAGGATGTTTCTTTTTTGCTGAGTTTATATAAAAATGGTTGTAATTCCTATACAATAATTTAGACAAAACCTTAACATTGACGATCAAAGTCTACATCTAAAATACACCTTGATTGTTTCCTTTCAAATCGATTTGTGTTGGTATACCCCATTTTCTTTACTGTCCAAATATTTTTGGACCTGACTGTACATGATCATAGAGTGTGAGTTTGTGTACATACATGATCACAGAGTGTGTGTTTGTGTACATACATGATCACAGAGTGCGTGTTTGTGTATATGATCACAGAGTGCGTGTTTGTGAACATACATGATCACAGAGTGCGTGTTTGTGTACATACATGACCACAGAGTGCGTGTTTGTGTACATACATGACCACAGAGTGCGTGTTTGTGTACATACATGATCACAGAGTGTGTGTTTGTGTACATACATGATCACAGAGTGCGTGTTTGTGTACATACATGATCACAGAGTGCGT
>JACXGM010024790.1:0-15707 GCA_016801145.1 Umbra pygmaea | reverse complement strand
GTCATGCAGGTTTCATTTGTATATTGTCATCACCATGGTTCCCTGTAATGTTGGTTAGTGTCCCTGCTCCTCCCTCCTTGTTGATTAGTGTTCCCAGGTGTGTTGTGTTAGCCTTCGTTTGGTTTAGTATTTAGCCCTCATGTTTCCATGTGTACCCTGTCGATTAATGTCTTCTGTTGCGTGTCTCCTGGTGTGTGTTTGTGTTCTCCGTTTAGCCCCTCGTGGCAGTTTTGTTTGATGAATACGTGTTTCATTAATAAACACTTTTGGTTTATTGAAACTCCTTCGCGCCTGTCTCTCTCTCTCCGCCACATTACTGGGATATTGTGACAATATTGAATGTTTATGACATTTTGCATTATAATTTGGAACGCGGTGTAGGTGCCCCATGGATATTTTTAGATGCATTGCACCAACTACTTAATTCCATCTAAAGAGATGGAATTAAATCATTCTACAAGTTGTGAACTTGTAGAACACTGCTCAATGAAAAAACATAATACATTTTACTTTGTACAACATTTGAACTGCCATGAAATATTTAACACTGCTGGCAATAGCCATTAAGGAAAAAATAAATTGATGGTAAAATTGTTATAATGTAATGCCAATGCCGTGTCATTGACTGCTGGGAGATATAATTTTACTGCAGGTTCACAGCTCTCAATGTTGGGGGACTGGCAAATCTCTACAATGCCATTCCTAAGGCAGGCAAATGTGTTTATGGTGGAGGAGCAGTGTAAAAAGAATTGTCCAGCTTGGCAAAATGTGATTGAATAAACCACCCAAGCACCCCTCACCATCCCACTTCTGTCCAAGGAGTTATGGAGCTGTCGACAAGGCAGGGTACAGTATGTGGGAATTGGACAAGACCTTCCTATTACATTGGCAGTTCTGCTGTGTCTCTCACTCACCCTTTAATGTACAGAATAGAAACCTTTTCCTGGAGCTTGGAGCACTGTCACCAGCCGGAGGGTGTTAGAGATGTGAATCAGAGCAAAGCCAGGCAACTAAGTCTTCCAAGATGCTGTCATACAAGAATAACAATGGTGTTTTAGTCTGTGAACCCTAATAATCTGAGAGATAACGTTCCTGTGGCCCTATGGGCATGACACTTGCAATTTCAGGCAAAATAAGAATAGAACTGATACCTCTGCCCTGCACCTCCAGAGTACCTATTCATTCAATCCATGTTTTAGGCTTTCTCTAAAATGTTAATGAAAAGTATATGCATTATTTTCTGCCATTTTGAAGACCTTGCTTGAACGTACATTCTCTTGCATACCCCTTTAAAATTCAGTGAAAATGGCGATATGGCAAAGCGTTTGTAGCATTTAACTGCACCAATCTGGGATGTTGATGCCACACACACACAAATTTACAACATCTCAATATCAATTTTCAATAGAAGAAAGAGGAATCCTACACACATTTCTAAGGCTATATTGTCAGGGGGCTGTTGAAAGCATTACTGAGTCACACTCCGCTGGCTTTGCTCTGACTCACATATCAAACAGCCTCCAGCTATTTACAAAACCCTACTGTCTCCAAGAAAATGGTGAATCTATACATTTGAAGAAAAAGAAATACTTAATTTTGTGGTATCCATTTGTAATTAAGGCTTTGCAGCTTGAATTTTGTCAAAATATATTTTGTGAGTTCAAATCTATTTAAGGTTAGCCATTACACTACCTGGGTTAAAGTTAGGGTTAAGGTCTTGGTTAAGGTTAAATAAAAACAGTTTTAAGGTTAGGCAACAAAAAAACACCTGACGGGTGGATCAAAATTGTTTCGTCTGAGTGAAGGAAAAAATAAACACCTGATGCAAACTCAACGTCATCTAACTGAAGGGTGGGAATATTTATGCCCTAACACCACACATTACCAAAAAACACTCTGTTTGTCCTCACCACTGGCTCCTGTCGGCTGTTTCCGGTAGGTTTGACAATTTATTTTATGAGTTCAGTTTGCACAACTTTATATTGTAATCGAACCAAACATGATATCATACAAATTAAAATTCCCAGATTTTTGTAAAATGCTTTATTTCTGACCCTTGAGAACAGACTGCATGATTGCATGGAGCAAGTAATACACCAATTATGTTAAACAAAAACATAATTGCAAAATGTTAAATGGCAACTCTAAGGAAAGACATGTTTATATATCAGAAACTTTATATTTTGGGGTTAGTTATAGTCAGTACTTGATTTGTAAATTCAAAGGTCCCAGAACACATAGGCCCACGAGAGGGAGAAGGATCCCGCAAGTTCAGAGGTAACTGAACAAATAGAAAAAAAGAGGAAAACAACACACCTTTTCCTTATGACGGGCATTTAAGGCTTCATTACTGTTCTTCAAACAGCAGGATGAAGCTGTCATCACAAACTCAGAATTTACTTTGCAAAATAAAGAAAATGCAATGTATTTTAAAAATGTAATGATGGGCATTCAAGACTTAATTTCCTTTCTTCTAGCAGCACTATATTGTGCTCACAGCAGTTAGATTTATTATTTCCAGATAAACGTCATTGTTGAAATGAATTGCAATGTGTCAAATATCAGTGATTGCTTTTATTTTGCGTAAAGTTTGAGTAAATTCTGAGTTTGATCCTGCTTGATCCTGCTGCTTGAAGAACAGTTAATGAAGCCTCGAATGCCAATCACTACCCTTTCCCATTGTCACGGGTTCCCTTCACCAGAGATATATAGAGACAGATGCGAAGGAATATTCAAACGCAATGTATTATTTATTACTGGACTTCAAACAAAAGACTGCCAGGAGGGGCTAAACAGAATCGAAAGATAATGGAGCAATGACACAACTCTCCGGTAGCAGGCCAACCTCCTGTCTCCTCTGTAGGCCCCTAACCTTCCCTATTCTGGGAATGAGATCCCTGACATGGGAAACAAGGGGAGGCCTAGGGGAGCTTGCCTGCATGCTAGAGGGGTTAGCACTCAAACGGGGGGCCCTGTACCGCAGACCACTAGCCTGAACCTGAGAGCTAACCTACAACACTTGAGAGCTAGCCTGGGGGCTGAGAGAGCTAGCCTGGAGGCTGAGAGAAAAACAAGCCTGGAAGCTGGAGAGAGAATAAGCCTGAAAGCTAAAAGAGGTAGCCTGGACACTAGGACCTAATCTGGCCTGAAAGCCAGGGAAACAACAAGCCTGAGAGCTGCGGACAAAGCTAGCCTGTGAGCTAGGGGTGCAGAGGGGGACACTTGGTGGACTAGTACTCTGACGGGGAGACACTAGGTGGCCTACCACACTGAACCTGAGTACGGAGGGGCTTAGCAGGAGGGGTGGAGCTAACTGTGTTACGCTGCGTTCGTTTATTCACAAAGCTCCGACTCGGAACTCAGATATGATGTCACTTCCACACTTCATGCGTTCTATTATTTTTTTGCACGTCCGAGTCTGAGAAAAACATAGATGCCACCCAAAAAGCTGTTGTTGGCCAAATACCAGGCGCTCCAAAAGCACTCTATTACATTTTTTTATTATGATTATGACGATTACCCCACGATATCAAAACGCAGCCATTTGAACTTCTAAAATGTTCACTTTATTTAATGTTTTAGTTTCTTATGTTACAACGCTAGCCACGTTTAGCAACACCGGTTTGAAACAAGTCTTTTTTCAATATTTCACTCACAACAAGTGTACGATTCCCATACCAACAGGCAGTGATACAGGCGCAGTAACATATTGCAGTAATACAAGTGATTGAAAGTGTCATTTAAATAACAAAAGCGTCCAAAAAACGATGAAAACAATTCATGTTTACAAGTCACAGGGCGCAGCCATCTTGTATTCCGGCTCGGAATTCCTGCTCGGTCACCTCTGAGTTCTCAGAGTGGGAAAGTCGGATGTCAGAGGAAAAGGGGGCATGTGGTGCGCATTGCTAGGCAACGTTCCGAGCTCCGACTCGGAGCTCTGACTCGGAAAGATAAATGAACGCAGCATTAGCCTGTAAGCTGTGGGGCCTAGATAGAGAGCTAATAGAGCTAACTTGCTTGACTTGTGGGCTAGTACTCAGACGGGGGCCCTATGCTGTGGACCACTGCCCTGAACCTGAGAGCTAGCAGAGGCAGCCTGGAAGCTAGGGAGATTAGGCAGAGAGCTATGAGTCGTAGTCTGTGGGGTAACAGATGTGGACGGTATGCTAACGGAGCTAGCGGGAAGACTACGGGTGCTAACAGTCAGGCGGGGAGCCGTAGTATGTAGGCTAACACCCTGTACCTGCAAGCTATGCAGTTCCCAGTCCTCCACGTCCTCTATGAAAAACTCCTCGTCCACCTCCTCCTCGTCCCACAGAAAACTCCCATCATGTTCTTCCTCTGCCTCCTCCAGCCAGCTGCTACCGAAATAGGCTACTCCCTCGGAGTCGTACCTTACATCCTCCGGGGAGTAGCTCATAGCCCATAACTGCTCCATAATCCGGCGGTTGAGCCGGTCGAGGTCCCCACTAGAGTGCCGACCTCTGGGAGCCAAAGAAGGGCTCCTTAGCTGTCTCATTTTGTAGGGTCGTTCAATCTGTCATGGGTTCCCTTCACCAGAGATATATAGAGACAGATGCGAAGGAATATTCAAACGCAATGTATTATTTATTACTGGACTTTAAACAAAAGACTGCCACGAGGGGCTAAACAGAAAGATAATGGAACAATGACACAACCAGAACACATAACAGTAGACATTGAACGACAAGACCAAACACTAAACCTAAATACACATACTAACGAAGACAATGTTGTCACACATGGGTTGGGGTTTTTATGTATGGTCTCTGTGCTCCCTCCATTTGTGTTATTATGCCGCCCTCTTGTGTCTAGTTCATGTCATTGGTTTTGAGTTGATTATTAGTTACGTCATTGTTTAGCCACGGATGTATTGTGTTAGTAATTAGTTCGTCTTTGTATTTAACCAGGGTGTTCTTCCCTTGTCTCTTGTCAGTCAATGTGTTCCTGTTACGCGTTCCTGTGTGTGTCCGTGTATGTATTAGAAAGCCCCATGTGGCAGTTTTGTTTTGGTGAATCTCTGTAGTAGGAAATAAACGCTATCACTTTAGCACAAACTCCTTTGCTCCTGTCTCTATTATCGACATACACCGAGGGATTCGTGACAAATGTAAAACACCTGGACATGGACATTAACTAAACCGTGATCTATTGGTTAACAGGAAACATGTGACAAGACATGGGAGTGAGGGGCGGGAACATAAACCCAAAACAAAACACACCGGGAATTAACACATTACATCACACACAGGGAAGAAACTAAAAGGGAACATGTGAAACAGAACATAGAAACATAAACAATGTGCATAACACTAAACACTAAACAAAAAGGAAGTCCAATAACTTAGCCCATCCAGGGCCGGACATTACACCCATTACAGTGCAATGTGCCAGTCCATGTCCATCACGTTACAGATAATGTACATATCTACAAACTTCCCACTGGGTAGCACACCATAGGGGTCTATAGTAAGAAAAAATATCTAGTACTCATCCTGGACAAAGCTCAAACATTTTTATTTTCTTTAATTGAACTGACGAAATTCCTTGAGGATTCTAAATAAATAAAAGTGGCAGCAGGCCGGGCCGAGACGGGGCTAAAACACCCTCAAGAATAAGCCTAGCACCCCTTTTGCCCCCCCTAGAAATGATTCCATATTTTCATATAAAAATATATTGATATATAGAAAATGTACTTTCACTTTTCTGAACGGCTAAAACCAGGTAAGCAAAGTTTGCATGGTCGTTACATAACCCTCGCTGCCATCCCCGCATCTGGACATAATAAAACTGACTCGCAGTCACTGAAACTCTCAGTAGGCTACCTACTCACTGTTTGAGAGTCTATTTCGTATCACAAAATATGTCGACATGCTACAGTCTCCTAATATCCAGATAGCATAAAGAGAGGCAGAAGCAATTTTTTTATAAGAATAAATATATGGTCATATAAATAAACTCCACAATATGTATTGCATGCCAGCATGGATTACTAATTAAATGCACAGTTGTCTTTGTGGAATGAATGATTGCGAGTAGGAGTCATTCATAGAACAGTGTGCCGCACTGTCCAACTGAAAAATCAAAAATATGTCTATATCTAATTTGTCTATGTTGTACCTAAATTGCTTGAAGTAGTTCTAATTATTTTACTATCTCACTCACCAGGCAGCTCACTCCTTCAGGGAGAGCAGGGTCAAGGTAGGGAGCAAGTATTTGTCACACTATGCGTGAGATACGTTTTTGAAATAACAAATAGCTTTTTGCGTGAAAAACACAAGTCTTTCACTTTGAAAGCTCATAAATAGAGAAGTTCAATTGCTTTTAGTCGATACATTTTTGTATAACAAAAGTCAGCTACATGGTTTCCAAGTATTTCTCTGCCAACAAGGAGGAAATGCCAGCTCAAGCTTTTTCATGATCGGTCTGGTCTAGGAGGTCGAATTTAAATTGTCGAAATAATAATGCAGACTTCTTTTTCCTACTTTACAATTGCTCTATGAACACATTCTCAATCAGCGGAGGATGTCAGATTAAGAATTAACTGAGAGCTTCTTTCATTAAATTTGTACAGAATTGTTATGAAACTCGTCAGTAGTAATGATAATTACGTCTATACAGAAAGGAAAAGTTTTACCTTGGTTTTCCAACAATATTTCATTGTTTGACTTCTAAGAACTTAATCAGTTTGTTTCAAGTTCATCACTATGCTGATAACAGAAAATCAAGACAACACAGATTTGGAAAAAGTGTTGCAGCCACGGTTGCTAGGTTCTGGGGAATTTCAGTACTCAAAACCATGGAAAAGGCTAATAAACTAGTTACATTTCTTTATGTACAACAGAGTTTACATATTTTTCCAATACTTGTTTCTATAATTAAATGCATATTTTACTGACTTCCTTTATCCTTATTCTCTTAATTTCTTAACTTGTATTTCTTCATTAGAAACAATTAAAAAAGTAATATTGAAATAGTCCTCCCACCGGAAGTTTTCAGACATCACAACAATGGTTTCAGCTCATAGGAAGATTTGGCGCTTTTACCATACATGACAGCTTTATATCAGTATGCAACCTAGTTAGTTAGGAAGAATAGTAAACTTGATTGAATTCTTACCCATTTTGTTAGAATGTTTACAGTATCGACAGCAAACAGTGATGGAAGTAGACATATCATGCCTGATAGCCAGCGGATCAGGCCAAAATAGGTCCCGGATCAAATCACGCGAATTCTGAGAGGTCCCGGATCCTGTTTCGTCAGGATCCCCTTTAAATTAAGCACTGGTTATAGTGAAACAAATACTTTCTGCTGCTTATTATAAAAGTTTGCTGTAAATTACATAGTTTTGGGTATTTTAGTACAAATTCAATCTCTTTGCTGCCTTCATATTTAAAAACTTAAATTGCAATTATGATGTAGAATCACCTAAAAAGAAGGTACTGCTATGTCACTCAAGTGAGGGGTCTTGCATTAAGTACACTCCCTTCAAGATGTTCAGGGTGGTTCTTCTTCAAAGGTTATGATACAAGGTGTTGTTGGCAGTTGTAGCTTTATTATAGGCAAATTCCCTCTTCATAGTTGTAAAACTGTATAGTTGCAGTTTGTTAACTTGTTATATATTATATGTTTGCAATAGATATGTTTACAATCGATTTTTACAGTGGTAAGGTAGCTACTTCAACAGCCTGGCTGATGTTATGCTAATACAGCAGAGGGTGAATTTACCTTTTTCAGCTACAAAAGTGTCACGGGGCGGCACGCATTCCACCATTGCTTGCTGATGGCAAGAAATTGCAGCATCAACATGGCATGAGAGTAATGTCATAGCAGATTATTGGGTGCCTACACCGGGAACGTCACTGGATGAACAGCTACAAACGTCAGTGAAGCAACAACAGAGATTCTCTCTGGTTTCACTTCTACACAATTATCTTTTGTCGATAACTACACAACACAGGAATACAAAAGTGCTTCCCCTGTTCTATGTTCATCTAAGTTAATCTATATACTCAATTTGAAAAACGATCATTATGAGGCTGATTAGTACAGTCCAGAACAAGTTTAATATGGATCTGACAGATTTCAGACATAGAAATGGGGCGTATTCCAGTAGAGCTGGAAAACTTGTATCCACCCACCAAAATAAATATTTGAAGGGGTGTTGGTCCTCTTTTTTAAGGACCAACAAGAAGCTGCAACATGATAGAAGGACAAATGTATTTGTAAAACTTAAAGGTGAAACGTCATGAACTGTAAAAATGTTGGCATATAATTAATATATATAATTAATGTTTTCATTATAGTTCCCTGAGTCTAATTCATGACATGTACGGTTGTAGCAGCACATTTTGAATTCAGAGGTTGCCAATTTTGAGCCCCAATACAAACTATACAGTACATTATGTTTGTTGGAAATGTGCTTATTCATTAAAAACAACACTTTAGTTTACCTATCTCGAGAAGATCTAAATGCATAATTATGTTTATTGGCACATACAAAGATATAAAAAGTACATTAATGTGTGCTTACATACAGTTGTTTATTCTGGCAGATAAATTGCAATGCCAGCTTCTGCCATAGTTCAACATGCTGATTGGCTGTCTGTGAATCCAAAGAATCCAGGCTAAACTTATGTTCATGGAAATGTGCCTACTCTTTTAAAACAAAACTAGTTTATTTCTAATCTAAAAAACAACTCTATACAATTAAAGCTATACTGTCCGGTTTTATATGGATTAGAATACAGTATACTATCTGCTTTTATCTACATTTGCCTACACATTCAAACAACATTGTAGTTTACTTCTAAACAAATCTTTAAAAAACAAGAAGATCTAAATGCATTTCCCAATGAACAGCAAAAGTGGGGGAAAACACTTTAATACCAGTACATATCAGTCCAAACCTTGGTTGCCTCTCCCAGGAACCTGTAACTTGGCCACATTAGATATTGCAGCAAACAATAGTCCTGAGCACATTAGTACCCACAAGGTAAAAATGTACCTTGTGGTAAATTTAAAAAATATATATCAGCAATTGCCATTGCCATCTCAGTCTGCAGATTTTTAATACCCAACATGAACACAAGATTTGAATTCAAGAGGGCAGTGCATAAGTGCAGACAGATGATATAATGGCTTTGGAAATATTTTTATATGGAGGAAAATATGGTTTAAGATCAATTGTTCAATAACAAAAGTTAATCTCAATACTTTTTTATACCCTATGTTGGCAATGACAGAGGTCAAATGTTTTCATAAGGTTTTCATACACTGTTGCTGGTATACTGTAGCAGTGATTTTTTGGGGCTATTGCTGGGCAACACTGACTTTCAACTCCCTCCAAAGATTTTCTATGGGATTGAGATCTGGTGACTGGCTAGGCCACTCCAGAACCTTGAAATGCATCTTACGAAGCCACTCCTTTGTTGCCCGAGCTGTGTTTTTGGGATCATTGTCATGCTGAAAGACCCAGCCATTTTTCATCTTCAATGCCCTTACTGATGGAAGGAGGATTTCACTCAAAATCTCACAATACATGGCCCTATTCATTCTTTCCTTTACACGGATCAGTCATCCTGGTCCCTTTGCAGAAGAACAGGCCCAAAGCATGATGTTTCCACCCCCATGCTTCACAGTAGGTATGGTGTTGTTTGAATCCAACTCAGTATTCTTTCTCCTCCAAACACTACAAGTTGACTTTTTACCAAAAAGTTGTATTTTGGTTTCATCTGACCATATGACATTCTCCCAAACCTCTTCTGGATCATCAAAATTCTCTCTAGCAAACCTCAGACGGGCCTGGACATGTACTGGGCTAATGCAGGATTTGAGTCCCTGGCGCCGTAGTGTGTTACTGATGGTAGCATTTGTTACTTTGGTCCCAGCTCTCTGCAGGTCATTCACTAGGCCCCCCCGTGTGGTTCTGGGATTTTTGCTTACCGTTCTTGTGATCATTTTGATCCTACGGGGTGAGATCTTGCATGGAGCCCCGGATCAAGGGAGATTATCAGTGGTCTTGTATGTCTTCTTTTTTCTTATAATTGCTCCCACAGTTGATTTCTTCACACCAAGCTGCTTATCTATTGCAGATTCAGTCTTCCCAGCCTGGTGCAGGTCTACAATTTGTTTCTATTGTCCTTTGACAACACTTTGGTCTTGGCCATAGTGGTGTTTGGAGTGTGACTGTTTGAGGTTGTGGACAGGTGTCTGTTATACTGATAACAAGTTCAAACAGGTGCCATTAATACAGGTAACAAGTGGAGGACAGAGGAGCCTCTTAAAGAAGAAGTTACAGGTCTGTGACAGCCAGACATCTTGCTTGTTTGTAGGTGACCAAATAAACAGTTTTACTGAGGAATTTACCAATAAATTCATAAAAAATCTGATTTTCTGGATTTTTTTTTCTCCTTTTGTCTCTCATAGTTGAAGTGTACCTATGACCTAAAATTACAGGCCTCTCATCTTTTTAAGTGGGAGAACCTGCACAATTGGTGGCTGACTAAATACTTTTTTGCCCCACTGTGGATGGGTGCAAAAAAATTGAGACATCATTTTGACATAAATTAATATAAATTATTCACACAAAGATTAATAATAAGTTAATTTCTACAATAAATTAAGTTAACAGGTATTATAAGTATTTCAGCTCATCATCAAGGGTGCCAATCATTTTCAAGGTGACTGTACAGCAATCTGGCCTCTGTTAACTAACTATCTCTTGGATGCAGGCCCACAAAATGCATGAAGCCTTTTCGCAGGATTACATGAACTCAAATATTCAGTATTTACAAAGATTCACTTTCTACTGTAGGCTATATGCCTCCGAGATTATATCAGTTTTAATGATATCATCTTCTATATTTCAAAGAAGCGTAGTGACCTCAAGATATGTACTGACGAATATGTCTCTCTTCTAATTGGCTGAGAAATAAGTATGTTTATTTTTCTCCATCCTCTCCTCAGGGAAGCCCCCAGTGCTGCTCATTGAAGAGGATTCTCTCTCTCTTCTCTCGCCCTCTCTCTGTCTTTCACCCAGGCACAGGCTTCCACCTCTTCTTTCACCTCAACTCTATGCATTGGAGTGAGCGGTGAGTGCGAGCGCATGTTTCTCTCCCCTTCTTTTGTTTTCTGCTTCTTTTCATAGCTGTCTCCCTCTCTCCACCAATCTCTTTTGTCTCTCTCTCACATGTCCGTCCTACACTGCCCGCTGCTTTTTCCACCCGTCCACCTCTCTTCCCTCTCCAGACGCACTCACTCACATGCTCTCTTGCGTCTCTCCCAGGAATCGTAAGCGCCTCCTTGGTCTCACAAGTGGACGGCAGCCCACTACCCAGCAGCCACCATTCCCGCCCCAGAGATTTCCACGCTGGCAGCGCAGCCCATTCCACGGCTGAGCATTGGGAGAAAGACCCTGGTGGCAGCTGCTGTGGGAGTCATGTTAGTCCTGGTGCTGGTGGTCCTCATTCCTGTGCTGGTCAGCACGGTGGGCGCAGATGACAACAGCCATTTTGAGATGCTAGGCACCTGCCACATGGTGTGCGACCCCTATATGGATTCAGGTGGCACAGGCACAGCCACCACCTCCACAGGCCTTCGGGCAGAAGGCGAAGCTGAGGCATTGAGCGATCACAGTGCTGGCCCGCCTCTGCCTACCTATGGTGGAGGCGGAACACAGGGCAAGCCCGGACGTCCCGGGAAACCCGGACCTCCAGGACCTCCTGGAGAGCCTGGTCCTCCAGGTCCCAAGGGGCCCCCGGGTGACAGGGGAGACCCTCTGAAAACTGGGATACTGGGTCTGGGGGGCAAAGGAGCCATCGCCACAGCTACCTACAGCACGACACCACGGATTGCTTTCTATGCGGGGCTTCGGAACCCCCAGGAGGGCTACGAGGTCCTGAAGTTTGATGATGTAGTCACCAACCTGGGGGATAACTACGACGCGTTGCTTGGCAAGTTTACGTGCAAGATCCCGGGCACTTACTTCTTCATCTACAATGTGCTGATGAGAGGAGGGGATGGCACCAGCATGTGGGCGGATCTGATAAAGAACGGATTGGTGGGTAACATCTTTCTCTTCTGTAAAAAATAAAATGTTGAACTTCTTAATGAACTGCAAAGGGAAATCTACTTAATTAAATATTTTTAATGTTATTTGAAAAAAACTTCATTTGACCACAACCCTGTTGAACAGTAAATACAGAAAATGTTTTGCTAACTGTTTGCTAATGCGAAGACTTCACACACAGCACTGTGAAGCTAAACAAAATGTTTACTATGATAAAGGGTGACAGAAGGAAGCATAAAAACTCAGTGTAACTGGTATGTGAACACATCAGACATCTGCTCTCCTCTACGGTGCTGATTCCAGTAAGCACCATTGAAACAATAATTCATGTTTGTACACAAGCATATCAAATAACCTAACTTGGGCACCAAGTGAAAATAAATGTAAATGACTAAAACTAAACAAAATATTCAGTAAGTTACTTACATTTACATTGGGGGCTGAACTTTTGGAATCATCTAGGAATTTACATGTGTTTTGATAGAAATTGATAACTTCTTTCGCCAAGGAGGCATTATATTGATTAGAAATAATCATCAAAACATGATTAATTACATATAAGCTTAACAAATTCTTATTAGGACACTGTAATAATAGCTGCTGAAGAGGTAGAATTTTCCATTGTATCATAAATCATTAATCATAAATCAGTCATTTCCAACAGTGATAGACATTTGAAACATTTGTAATATCTTGGATATGTGTTTGAATTAATTTAATGTTAAAGAAAAAAAGTCCATGGTATCAATTTCTATCAAAACACATATATTCATGTATTATTCCAAACATTTTGGGACCCAAAATAATTCCCTCACACCAAAAAAAACATACATTTTTATGTATTGTGGAGACGAGAGTAAATTGAAGTTTTTAAGTTTGTTTATTTGCCACAAGAACAAAAATGCTGATGTAATTGTATGTACAGTGAAATGTTAATGCCACGGCTACAAATAATGCAGTAAGAAAAGTGCAAAATATTTGATAAAACTAACTAAACAATATTAAGAAAAGTATATACAGGACTGTTCATTTGAAAATTACACAAGTGTCTGCGATACTGTATATTAAAATAGGTATTTTCAAACCGGTTATGTGTAAAGGTGTAGTGAAATGTTTTGTGGAATTACAGATCTATCACCTTGATTGCTGCAAAGTGAAAAGAAAATGTTATACAATGAAAATATGGGCATCCTTCATTTTCATCATGTTGATGTTATGATTTGAAAATCCCAGGTTACAAAGATATACATTGACCCCATATACATATATGATATAAATCTATGAGAATTTCTGGCCTCCTTTTCTGGAAATCCTTATTTAACTAACATTTCTGTTTGGTGTATCATCGTTGGTGTTACTTGTCATACTGGTGACATAATATCATCATAAGGGTAAAATATATGTTGTTTTATGCTGCCATAATACTTTATTCATAATGCGTATATAACCCAAAATGCCTTAGCCATATCCACTGTAATTTAAGAAGGGCCTATGTGAATATTCATATAAAAATGCAATAGGGGAAAATTGACACCACAAAAGCGTAATGAAACTATTTCGTCCAAGGAGCCACAATAAGTCTTCAACAAGGTCCTGTGGACTGTATTAAAAACTTCTCATAGTCAGAATTTGTTACAATAAACTTTTACATACAGTTACATCCGGAAATAATTGGACACTGACACAAGTTTAATAATTTTGACTGTTCAATAAAATATATTCAAGTTACAGGTAAATAATAAATATGGGCTTAACAGTCTTTCGGCTTTTAATTCATCAAATGGATTGATATTATATCCATTGAACCTTATTAGAGTAATTTTAGTACAACTAATTTGAAGTAGGCTATAGTTCTATCAATAACTTCCAAATTAAATTTCAGCATTTTAATATAAGCTTAAAACACAATAACAAACATTTCAGCCTGTGTAGTTTAAAGGAACATTAGGAGTGGCCATATCAACAGTTTGCTACATTCTGAGAAAATAAATATGCACATGTAAGCTCTGCAACACAAAAAGGCCATGAAGTCTATGGAAAGCAACAGTGGTGGATGTTAGTAGGATCCCTTCCATGGTAAAGAAAATCCCTTCACAACATCCAGTCAAGTGAAGAATACTCTCCAGGAGGTATGCGTATCATTATCCAAGTCTACCATAAAGAGAAGACTTCACGAGAGCAAATACAGAGGGTTTACCAGAAGGTGCAAAACATTCATAAACCTCAAGAATAGAACGGCCAGATCAGACTTTTCCAGACAACATCTAAAACAAAAAGCCAGCCTAGTTCTGAAACAGCTTGGACAGATGAAACTGATATGAGAATGAATGATGAGAAGTATGGACAAGTCTTGGAACAGCTCATGATCCAAAGCATACCACACAATCTGTAAAACATGTTGGAGGCAGTGTGATGGCATGGGCATGCATGGCCTCTAATGGCACTGGGTCACTAGTGTTTATTGATGATGTGATAGAATACAGAAGCAGCTGAATGAATTCTGAAGTGTATAGGGATATACAGTTGTATGCAAAAGTTTAGGCACCCCTGAAAATATCCATAATTTTCATTTATAAATAATTGGGTGTTTGGATCAACATCTTCATTTTGATCTATCAAATAACTGAATGACCCATTCATATTTCAGTAGTGAAATTAGGTTTTTTGGATGAACAGAAAATGTGCAATATGCATCAAAATTAAATTAGACAGCTGCATAGATTTGGGCACACCAACAGAAATATTGCATCAATATGTAGTTGAGCCTCCTTTAGCAGAAATAACAGCCTCTAGACGCTTCCTATATCAATCAAATCAATCAAATTTATTTATATAGCCCTTTTTACAACAGCAGTTGTCACAAAATGCTTTGCCAGACACCCGGCCTGAGACCCCCAAAAGCAAGCAACACAAGTGATGCACAGTGGCTAGGAAAAACTCCCCAGTAGGAGGGACCTGGGAAGAAACCTAGAGAGAGGCCAGACTCAAGGGGGTGGCCAGTCCTCTTCTGGCTGTACCGGGTGGGGGATTTGAAGGTACACAGCCCATTGTAATAAGGTCAATCAGTGTTCAATTTTTGTCCAGCAATGAAGATATGATGGGTGGACTATGACCATAGTCTTTATGTAGCATCAATACAGTTTGGTGGTCTAGCGAAGGAAGACCATGAAGCCGACTGGAGATGAAAGCTGGCGTCATCGGGTGGAAAGGGGGTCATCAACCGCTGTGACATGGGATCCAGCACAGCAGCGGGCAAGGCACAGGAAGGGGACAGGAAGGAGTCATCAGGCCACATGGTCCTGTCGATGTTCAAAGGGTCCTCCTAGGATGAACATGACATCAGGAACATTAGAGTGGGCATACCTTGGGTCTAGCACCTTGACACAGCCCTGACCCCAAAGTGAATATATAAAACCTTAGTCCCCCGGCACATAAACTATTGCAGCATAACATCTGGGACTGAGACTCTATTGGCCAGTGTGTTTTGTTGGCCCGAGTGTTGCAGAGAAGTGGAATTAGTCATGATAGACTTAATCATTAGTCATGATCGACTTAATTAAAAAATCTGTTTCATCAAGGAGTTGAGGTGGTCTGGGTAGAGTAAGTTTGAATGTTT
>JACXGM010024789.1:0-15640 GCA_016801145.1 Umbra pygmaea | reverse complement strand
TATTATCATTATTACTATTACTATTATTACTATTGTCATTCCTATTTTAAAATTCTATATTGTTGTAATTCTTGTTTTTAAGCCCACTGCATAGAATCGCCGAGCCATGTCAATAAGAATTTCTCTGCATAGGATGATGTATGTTGTTCAATGCATATGATAAATAAACCACTTTGACTTTGACTTTGACTTTGACTGTAAATTAGATTACAGTTACATTTGGTGTACTGTAAAATAAATTAAAGAAATTGTACTGTAAAACCAAATTACAGCATTACTGTCCAATTGCTCCCAGTAAGTTACTGTAAAATTTACATTTTTTATACAGTGCAGTCTGTAGAATACAGATTCTATATAATAGAGACTATATACAGTACAATACAGACTAAAATACATACTCTGCCCATGGAAGATTGCACATTTGCCAACTATACCCCCGTGATTGAACACACATGGGCACAATCTGGACACAAGGATTCGACAAGCCACGTGGCAAGATATTGAATGCTGTTCTGACTTTTCTGTGCCCTTATCCTGGGTAGCTATGTAGCTATTTCAGTCTTCCTGTGCTGGAGCTATGGGCAAAGTTGGAGAAACCTTGACCAGGACCGAACACCCGGCCACCGTAACGTAGTTAGCCTGCCAAGCTCATGGTGCCCTGATTTAGAGCAAATCCAAAGCTTTCACTTCGTTTGACATACATTTCCCTCAAGTATTAATTGATAACTTGATAACTTGTCTTCAGATCCAGCACTCCTTCCCTTTCATGCCAGAGTGGCTGAAGAACTGAGAAGATAAGATCATGCCTGTTGCTTATTAGCCTAATGATATTTGACCTTGATCTAACCTACAGGGATTCTCGACAGCCTTCAGACTGTGGCTAAGTACCAAATGGAACTCTTCTCCCTTTTAGGTGCACTATCTTTGCCCAGGGCCCATACAGGACTTTGTAGGGAACAGTGTGCCATTTTAGCCACTGAAACTAATGAGCGGTGATGATTCAGACGTGGTGTCTGGAGACAGCCTTTGACTGAAACATCTGTCCCCCGGATCCAAGGTTAGAAATAATTAACAGGCTTCACCTAGGGAAAGGGATTGCATTTCTCTGGTCAGGCATGGTCAAATGCTGAGGAAATCACAAGGCTTCTGACTAGAAAAAATCTCCTCTAAATCCACAGATTTACCAAAATGGATTCATATAATGTTGGAAGTTAAAGGGAAGTCTGGCTAAATGTTTCTTTTTATCTGGGGCCAGACACATTGCCGAAATAGGTTTTACCTCAAGAGAGAAATGCTCCTGATCTGGTGTGGTCATGTGACCTAGCTTTCTCACAGCTGTGAAGGCTTTTTGACTGAAACAGCTGCCCACGTAGTACAAACCAAAGAACATTTTTCATGTTCTATGCAGCTCATCTACTAAGTTAAATGGTTTTCTTTTCTATATGCCTATGTAAACGATGTGATACGTCTAGTTAGTTAGTGGGTGGTGCTCATATAATTTCAATCGGTTACACCACTGTCTCTGAGAACCTAAAGTACTCTAGTAGTTTGCCTTGACTTGCACCAAACATTCTGGGGTTGATATGAATGCTTAATTGGTGACAGTTATCATTGTTTTCAATTGTTCTTTTTGAAAACATTGAAATCCTGCTTGGTGTGGTAAATTTGTCATACTTTTAAGACCATGATTCGTTTGTGTCCCGGGTAGGCCAGTGAGAGTGAAGCTGTTGCATTGGTGCCATGGCCGTGATCAATCAGATGTGCTCTGCCCAGCTTACAGGGTTGTTGCAGAGAAGAGGAGGTGATAGCCCTAGTCAACTATGGCCCTCAAAGCCAATTCCACTCAGTTTCTTCACTGCAACCTGGGACTAATTTAGACCTGGTACTAATTTAGACCTGGTACTAATTTAGACCTGGTACTAATTTAGACCTGGGACTAATTTAGACCTGGGACTAATTTAGACCTGGTACACCGTGTGGAAGAAGTTCATAATGAGATTGAAGAGAAAACTGGCCCCAGCCCCCATAGGTTAAGAATTTAACAGGTGTGAAATGTCTACAGCAGTCAGTTAGTTGGAGGTAGAAATGAGAGCATTTTAAATGCTTAAGTCACTCACTCTGAGACCTTGCATTTTCTCTTGGATTCAGCGTTTGTAGTTCTGGTGCTTCTTCCGTGGCAGTTATTTTTTTGGTGGAGGATTTTCCCGATTTCCCATCCTGCACAAGGACTCGTTTGAGAGCAACGTGTGGAAATAATTGTGTCAGATGATTGATCAATATACTGTACGTTGGGCAGCAGTGTACCAATTTGCGCCACCCCTGCCAAAGCCCCGGGAAGCGCCAGAATGCAGCTAGTAGGATTTCAACCCTGGCCACATGGAGATGGTCGTTGTATTTAGAAGCTTGCCAGTTTGAGCCCTGGGTTGGGCGGTCGGAGCGAGATTGCGACACCTTAATTGCTGCTTGATGACTTAGTTATGCACCGACTTGTACGCAGCTCTTGTTCTTTTAGACGCTTTTGCTTCCACACACCTCACGTTCTAAACACCACACGTTCTAAACACCACACGTTCTAAACTTGTGGTGTTTAGATCTTTAATGCTCAAACATGTTCTGAGGGTGAGTTCATGGACATTTCAAATTGAAGTTGTCAAAAATGGAAATGTTACCTGAAGCCTACAGAAAGTCAGTAGTTAGCATTGTGGTACAGCAGGTGATTAGGTAGCTAGAAGGTAGCCAGATCAAATCTCAAGCTGGCATTTAGAAAATAATATATTCTTCAACATTGCAGTTCATCTATCTTTTTATGTAAGTTAGCTCACCTTGAATAACTAGCCACATATAAGGTGCTTATTGTAGAGTTATGTCACGGTTAGGGTTAAGTTAATGTTAGGGGTACACTACATAAGTTTAGGATTAAGGTTAGGCCAACATTTAGTCTAAATTGAAGAGAGCAGTCCTGAGGCACAAACCTACAAATTAAATGCATTTTGATTGGGGATTTGGTTAAACCAATCATATTCGTGTTTGGGTATGGACAACTGTGATCTTTGATGTTGTGTGTCTTCCAAGGGAAAAAACAGTGGAAAGAGCTGAAGAGGAGAGTCCATGGGTGTGTACCTCAGAATCTGAAAAGAGCTGAAGAGATTCTGTATAGGAGAGTCCATGGGCATGTACCTCAGAATCTGAAAAGAGCTGAAGAGATTCTGTATAGGAGAGTCCATGGGCATGTACCTCAGAATCTGAAAAGAGCTGAAGAGATTCTGTATAGAAAAATGGTCTCAGATCCCTTGCCTTGTGTTCTCCAACATCATTATGCATCAAAGGACAAGACTCAGAGCTGTTGGCAAAGGGGGATTGCACAATGTATTAATTGAAGGGGTGCCAATAGCAGTGGTACATTATATTTAAGAAAATGTTTCATGAAATCAATTTATTTGTTCTTTCAATTGTTTTGCCTGACTTAATAGTACACATTTTGTTTAATTATATTACTTTGAATTGTTTATCCTCTTGAAAGATCAATAGAATAAACAATTTAGAACTTTTTTCACAGCCCATTTCGTATTTACCAAGGGTACCAATATTTCTCTCAGACAGTATTAACCAATATGACAATTACCTTCGCTTTAACAATTTACACTCACCTAAAGGATTGTTAGGAACACCATACTAATACTGTGTTTGACCCCCTTCCGCCTTTAGAACTGCCTTAATTCTATGTGGAATTGATTCAACAAGGTGCTGAAAGCATTCTTTAGAAATGTTGGCCCGTATTGATAGGATAGCATCTTGCAGTTGATGGAGATTTGTGGGATGCACATCCAGGGCACGAAGCTCCCGTTCCACCACATCCCAAAGATGCTCTATTAGGTTGAGATCTGGTGACTGTGGAGGGCATTTTAGTACAGTGAACTCATTGTCATGTTCAAGAAACCAATTTGAAATTATTCGAGCTTTGTGACATGGTGCATTATCCTGCTGGAAGTAGCCATCAGAGGATGGGTACATGGTAGCCATAAAGGGATGGACATGGTCAGAAACAATGTTCTCATTCTGTTTACGCCAAATTCTGACTCTGCCATCTGAATGTCTCAACAGAAATCGAGACCAGGCAACATTTTTCCAGTCTTCAACTGTCCAATTTTTGTGTGCTCTTGCAGATTGTAGCCTCTTTTTCCTATTTGTAGTGGAGATGAGTGGTACCCGGTGGGGTCTTCTGCTGTTGTAGCCCATCCGCCTCAAGGTTGTGTGTGCTGTGGCTTCACAAATGCTTTGCTGCATACCTCTGTTGTAACGAGTGGTTATTTCATTCAAAGTTGCCCTTCTATCAGCTTGAAGCGGTCGGCCCATTCTCCTCTGACCTCTAGCATCAACAAGGCATTTTCGCTCACAGGACTGCCACATACTGGATGTTTTTCCCCTTTCACACCATTCTTTGTGAACCCTAGAAATGGTGGTGTGTGAAAATCCCAGTAACTGAGGAGATTGTGAAATACTCAGACCGGCCCGTCTGGCACCAACAACCATGCCATGCTCAAAATTGCTTAAATTACCTTCCTTTCCCATTCTGACATTCAGTTTGGAGTTCAGGAGATTGTCTTGACCAGGACCACACCCCTAAAAGCATTGAAGCAACTGCCATGTGATTGGTTGAGTAGACCATTGCATTAAGGAAAAATTGAACCGGTGTTCCTAATTATCTTTTAGGTGAGTGTAAATCATACCCTACTAAAAACACTCAACCTACTGTGTATCCATTAATGCGTGCTTAACTTAAAGTAAAATGTAACTTTTATCTCACCAGAGGACCACACTCTAAACTAAATCCACAATGATTCTATTTTCACAAATACTGTAACTCATCTGCAGACAACAACCAACATTTCCTCAAAACAATATCTAAAGTGTGCTTCCATAACAACAAACAATCCACAGTCCCACATTAAATGCCCACTCGGTTACTGGCTGTGGTGTAGTTTAGAGTAAAAGCAATTAAACACAGTACCTTTTTCATGACCGTTAATAACCCACCTTTTGTAGAAAATGCTTTCAGGAACAGCGAGTTTTACTTGCAACCCATCATCTTTAACCACATATTTTTTTCCCACTATTTCAATGGTTATAGTGTCGTTGCATACTGAAGAGGCTATGGCAAAATAGCACAGAAGTAATTTCTTTATTTTGGTTTCTTAGCAACAAGAGTCAGTCTCAATCCCAGGGTTAGCACAACAAGTGCAAATGTATTATCTTCTAACAATGAACCTGGATCTGGTAAATAAGAAGTGCCCATGGTGTTACGGTAAACCACATCATCTTGTTTGTGATTCTAATACAATCAATAAGAAAACAATTATGTGAATTCATTTATTTGCTGTAATTATAATGTAGTGTACTGAATGTGTCATTGAGGATAACATTGTCTGCTCAATGTCTAACATATAAATATAATGGGAAAAACAGAACACAAACAATTTTAAGCAAACTGGGCCAAAATTGTACATAAAGTGAAATCTAGAACATGTTTTACATGTAGACATGTTTGTTGCTATAGCCTTGGCTAGGACTCTGTAGGGTACTAACTAAACACAGCTGATATATGGACACTGGCAAATATCAAAATCAAGACAAGAGAGAGAGGGAGATGGATAGAGAGTTAAAGAGACTGAGGGAAACGCAGATGAGAGAGAAGTACACAGGAAGGGTGAGTGAAAGAGAGAGCTTGAAAAAGAAGAGGACTTGAGAGACAGAGAGAAAGAGAAAAGGGGGTCTGGAGAACACAGATGTTTTTGAGCATGATCATGGTGTAACACGGATGTGTCTAAGAGTGATCATGGTGTAACACGGATGTGTCTAAGAGTGATCATGGTGTAACACAGATGTGTCTAAGAGTGATCATGGTGTAACACGGATGTGTCTAAGAGTGATCATGGTGTAACACGGATGTGTCTAAGAGTGATCATGGTGTAACACGGATGTGTCTAAGAGTGATCATGGTGTAACACGGATGTGTCTAAGAGTGATCACGATGTAACACGTGTTTGAGAGTGATCAAGTTGTAACACAGATGTGTCTAAGAGTGATCATGGTGTAACAGAGATGTGTCTGAGAGTGATCATGGTGTAACACAGATAGTTTTATGAGTGATCAATGTGTAAAACAGATGTATCTGAGAGTGATCATGGTGTAACATAGTTGTGGCTGAGAGTGATCAGGGTGTAACACAGATGTGTCTGAGAGTGATCAGCGTGTAACAGACTTGTGGCTGAGAGTGATCAGGGTGTAACACAGATGTATCTGAGAGTGATCATGGTGTAACATAGTTGTGGCTGAGAGTGATCAGGGTGTAACACAGATGTGTCTGAGAGTGATCAGCATGTAACAGAGTTGTGGCTGAGAGTGATCAGGGTGTAACACAGATGTATCTGAGAGTGATCAGGGTGTAACACATATGTGTTTGAGAGTGATCAGGGTGTGACACAGACATATCTGAGAGTGATCAGGGTGTAACACAGATTTATTTCAGAGTGATCAGTGTGTTAATTATTCTTAGCTCCAGGACAATTCGCTTATATAGCAGAATATATCCTGGGTAACATGCAACAACATTGTTGGAATTTGGCCCCCTTTCTCTTGACAGGAGTTTTAATGAATAGCCAAACTGTAAAGCCTAACTAGGCCAAAGACATATTTGTGGTCAGAGAGCCTTACTGGCTCTATTTATGAAACTCAGACATAATCTATCAGTGCAAAGCATGGCCAAACATCACTCACTATTCACTAACAACCACACACTTAACTGTCCCTCTGCAGCTGTGATTGTCACAACAGTGGACAACTTCTTGTCTGACTGACTGTCAGGAGGGGACTGGGGGAATGTAAAGCCCAAACCAAACTCCATTATGACACATTCGGCAGACGTCGTGATCGGGCACGGCTGAGAAAAGTTTCTGGCCAAGTCATATGATGATGAAAAACCAGCAACACTGTCGTGATATGGGAAAGGCCCTATATTTTCAGGTGCGGTCCACAAAGGCTGTCATTTCTATCACATATATTTGAAGCCATTGGCAGGTACCCACTAATGAGCCCCAAGGCAGGTTTCTCTGAAACATTGTAAAATGACACCAACCAAAACAAATACATGCACCCATCCAGCTCTGAGGTAACTCTGACTGCCTGTAACCTCATTCGACTGTCACCTGCTTCTAAGAGGACGTCATTGGACATGATCAGCTGTTCAAGGTCCAAAATAAAGTCAAACACAGAAGAAAATTCTAGGTCACCCCATGAAATGCATAAGAAAACTATGCCTTGTGTTTTCTTAATCTCACTCTGCTCCGTGCTTGACGTGTATTTCCCTGGACCCATCGCACAACCCTTTCTCCATCCATTCTTTCACTCCTAAATGTCTCAGACTCACTTCGTCACCCAGTCCATGCAGCCAATCCCCCCCGCATTTATGGATCCATAATTATGGAGCTCAGAACATCACCATCAACATTATGCCTCACAATCTGGCACACACCTCAAGAGCACGTCTCTTTGGTATGCTGGTGAATGGGTCTCGGACACCTGAAACTCGACTTGTGCGTCGCTGTGTCTGGTGCTCCATAGATTTCTGATGAGAGATGTGTTAGAAAATGAATAATGACACCATGAAAGTCTTCATCTCTTGGAATTGTCTTCATCAGCTGGTGTCGGTCAAAGGACTTTTCACTCACCTGCGATTTGTACATTTAGTATGATACTGTTACTCATCAATATGGTCATTGGTTGGATTGAATTTAATACAAATCTTTGTAGCCATGAGCAAAAGTCAGTAAGTTAATCAATCATTTACAGAATTCGATATCAAATAGAACCAAACAAAGGGAGCTACGCTGCTACGTGTTAAATTATTCAAGACTTTTTTTGAAGTGGTGTCACCTCTGAGACTAGTCCTGGCCACCGGGTCCATAGTTTTATCTCTATATATGAATATGTATGAAGCTTATATTAAAGCTTCCTCATTCACAAGTGAATAATTCATGTTCTGGATAATTTTCACGGGTGTTTGTTCCAAATTGTTCCATGTTCCCTACAAAGTGCACTTTTTTTTCCAGAGGGCTCTATTAAAAAAATTAAGGAACTGAGAGTCATGGGTCTTAATGGGGTTTAGTGACCCAGCCACTGAGCTCAGATTGAACCAGCCTGTCCTACATTCTGACATTTTTTTATCCATAAAACAGATGTAGAACAATGTCGTCTCCAAACAGGATTTATTCTCCAAGGTTCAATGGGGCAATGTGTGTTATTTGAATGACGCAGTCCCTTCGAGTTCTCCAGGCAACACAATTCGGAGAACATTTTTCAATGGGTATCTATCTTGATTAAATTGTGTATCACACATTTTGTTAAAGCTATTATTATGAAATAAACATGCAAAAAACACAAGCATGCACACATAAATGCACACATGAAGTGTGTGGCAATTGACATGCTCCACTTCTGAAGTGTCGGTTATGAATATTACAGTGCGAGTAAATAAGAAACAACTGATCTGCAGTCCATCACACGGATAAAAATTAGAGTGGCTGACATTTCCAACACTTCTGGGAACCAGCTGATCAATATTTACTGATTATCCATTCTACCTGTGTTGAAGTGTCTGATGAAGAGTATTTTGAAAGAATTAGTACCACACTAGAAGACTGATGAGTTAGCAACAGGTAAACATCTGTTTTAAGGGGCGGAGTGGCCGCGGATTCCGACCAGAAATCTGACTTCACATTTTGAACACACTGTATGATTGTCTTTTTTCCCCACAATGACGTCCATTTTGTGTTTGTACATTATCCAATTATTGAGCTTCAGTGCAAAGGCCAAATGTCACTGCGTTCATCAGAATGTTTAGTTAACTGTTATTTCAGTGACTTCCTCATAGTTCACGGTAATGTCCACCCGAATTGGAGGTCAAGTAAAGGATAAGTAGAATGGGATATTTCAATCCAGGTGACATCATTAGGTTTTCACTACAGTAGGTTAGTGCCTGTTGGTAGCAGGGGCTTTGTTTCTGCTTCACTGTGTTGACTTTGGGCCTTAAAGGACAATTCCGTCACAAAATGAACCAAGGGGTTAATAACACATGGGTACCGAGTCCACCGTTCTCTAGGATATGTTTTCATGCTAATCGAATGTGCCCAGTGTAAGTGTGAACTGATAATTACCTTATAACGCTAGTTGTGAGGGCATGGATAAAGTAAAAATAAATCACTATTTCATGTCACTAACAAGGCTCAAAATAGCACCACACTTCCACGGTAGCATAATGAGGGTCCCTACATGCAACTTGAAGCATTGAGAACTTTGTAAGTGTACAGTTTATTAAAGAGATAGTTTAAAATACAGTACCTTTCGTGTATACAAGCAGGTGCCATCTTGGGAAAACAGACTTGATCAGTCAACCCACGAATGCCGTCCTACGTGACCTGAACTGGTCGATTCTATTTTCCCAAATTAGTAGACTAATTCTCTAGGTGAACAGGAGAAAAGCACCACACTTACATAACTGGAACTTAAGTCTACAGTGCAATAGCACTGGAATAGGATTAAACCCAATAACATAAACATACACAAAAATCAATAAATGTTCAGTTTCATGCCATGACTCCCATAGCAGTACCTAGGAGTCGTAACAATATCAATAGTTAAAATGGCTTTAAAATGTCTTCAGTTAACCTGCCAAAATGTAGTCTCACAAGCCAGAAGGCTACTTCTGAAATCTTTGAATGGTTACAGTATAGACATCTGGAGAACTGTGTGAAATTCTGAGCACGGGGGACAGACCAGAAATTTAACAAGGAATGGGACATAACTGCCTTTCTGCTATTGCTTCGTAAAAAGCAAAGCGCAATTACTGCCAAAGTCTTTTCCCCTCATACCCAAACTTGTGATTGGTTGTAAAAGTTTTTTGTCTGAAGAGATTTTGTTTTTCTCTACTTCTGAATGTGCAAAAAAATGCATTTTTACCAGACCATGTGTTACCCAAGGTCTGACCACTCAAAACTAGCTGAAATGAGAAAAATCTGTCCACAGCTTTAGCTAACAAACTTTCAGAAGGTAAAACAGGTTGTCGCAACACGGTACTGGCGTGATAATCAGTCCTTTCTGAGAGCTTATTATCATTGCCATTCCAAATTTTAAATAACTTGCCAGCTGTAATAAAATGTTGGTTGAAGGCATCACAAACTTCCATTTTATCAATTATGGTTTTAGAATGAAATTTGATGATATTAGTAATAGTGATAATTACAGGGTGGACCTTTCCATTCTATTCAATTGCAAGTGTGGAATAGGCATCAGAATGGATCTGAGGGATTTAAACTATTTTTGTGACTTAAACAGGAACAATAACAAAATTCTATAATCTGTTTATGTTCCTAAATCGCTTGAAGTAGTTATTTGACAGTCTGGCTCACCAAGCAGCTCTCTCACTCAGGGAGACCAGGGTTGAGCTAGCATGAGTGCTATGACATTAGGTTATATGGGTCTGTCCACATGATTACGCTTGATATAATTTTGTGAAATAAGTTTATTTATAATTAATGCTCCTTCACAAATAAAACCCCAATATTAGGAAATCCAATTGCCTTTGGTACATATACATTTTGTATTATCAATATATGTTTTGTGGTTTCAAACTTACCTTTTCTGTCATCTCTGCCACGAGAAGGAAAAGCCAGATCACATGCTTCTTACCGGTCACAGTGCTGGTGTGAGGGCGCATTCATACATCCATAGTTTTTAACAACAACATAGTCACAGGAGTTTAACATACAATGGTTTAACATACAGTGGTTAAACATACAGACTAAACAATACACATAAGCATAACCAAAATACGAAGGAGTCAATACTCAGTTTATATCACAGCCCTCACTGGGCTAGATGTGACATAGCCCCCCCAAAAAGGACACCACACCGGGTGGACAGACCAAGGGGGGGTCGCGATGACCAAAACAATCCCCAAGCAACTCAGCTGCCCCCCCAAGCACTCACCCAGGCGGTGGTTCAGCTGGCGGTCTCAGCAGGCCATGCAGTTGTACAAGGGCCGAGGGCCCTGGGAAAGGCAGTTCACGGAGCTCGGGGACAGGCAGTTCAGGGAGCTCGGGGACAGGCAGTTTGGGGAGCTCGGGGACAGGAAGTTCGGGGAGCCCGGGGACAGGCAGTTTGGGGGGCCCCGGGACAGGCAGTTCAAAGGGCCTGGGGACCAGTGTAACAGTGAGCCCTTCCACAAGCAGGGAGTCTGGGAGCCCTGGCGGCAGGGTGTTTGGGAGCCCTGGCGGCAGGGTGTTGTGGAGCCCTAACGGTATTGGAACAGGGAGGTCCAAATCCTCCATCGCCAGCTCGTCCTCGAAACCTGGTGGTGGAGGCAACACCAGGCCCTGCAGGTCCTGTACTGCCTGGAGCTCAGGAGTAGGCAGAGGCGGGGCCCGGCGTGGAGCAAGCTGTCCTGGTGGGGCTCGGCATGGAGTAGGCTGCAGTGAGTTGGCCGTCTTGGAGAGGTCGGCCATCTTGTGACGGTCGACCATCTTGTGACGGTCTGCCATCTTGTGACGGTCGGCCATCTTTGGACGGTTGGCCATCTTGGGACGGTTGGCCATCTTGTGAAGAGGGGCCCTAACTCTCCGATGGGGAGCCCTAGACTGGGGGCTAACACCCAGGCCCGAAGGGCTAGGGGTACCTAATAGAGCCCTAGGGGCAACTACTGGAGCCCTAGTGGCAACTACTGGAGCCCTGGGGACGCTAGCCTGAGAGCTAGTGTGGGTAGCCTGGAAGTAAATGGGTGTAGTACTCAGACGCGGAGCCTCACTATGTGGACTACTACCCTGCACCTGGGAACTACAGGGCTTAACCTGAGAGCTAAGGAGACTAGCATGGAAGCTAGTAAAGCAAGCCTGGGAGCTAGTAAAGCAAGCCTGGGAGCTAGTAAAGCTAGCCTGGAAGCTAGAGTGTGTAGCCTCGGAGCTAGGGTGTGTAGCCTGGGAGCTAGGGTGTGTAACCTGGGAGCTAGGGTGTGTAACCTGGGAGCTAATGGATTTAGCCTGAGAGCTAAGGGGTTTAGCCTGAGAGCTAAGGAGTTTAGCCTGAGAGCTATGACGGGAGCTAGCCTGAGAGCTAGGAAGGGAACCAGCTTGAAAGCTAGGAAGGGAGCTAGCCTGAAAGCTAACCTGTGGCTTGGGAGTCTTAACGGGAAACTGGGAATTCCTCCTGAAAGGAGTGGAGGCTAGCAGGGGCTGTAGTAGTGTCAGCTGAGGTGGGGTCCGCCGAAAAGCCCTTTGTGTACATTTGGGGGGAACCTCCCCCTCCTCCTCCTCGTCATCCCAGGATAACCCCTCCTCTTCGTCCTCCGAGCTTTCTATACCTCCGTAGAAGTGAATGATGGCGTCCCAGTTGGTGACTTTTTAAATACCACCGAGGTATAACGCCGCTGTCACGTCCTCTCCCATATCCTCATGGAAGCGAGTTGGACTTGCTCCTCCGGCTGCTCTCTCTCCTTGATGTTATAACATGCAGTGGTTTAACATGCAGTGGTTTAACATGCAGTGGTTTTACATGCAGTGGTTTAACATGCAGTGGTTTAACATGCACTGGTTTAACATGCACTGGTTTAACATGCACTGGTTTAACATGCACTGGTTTAACATATGTGGCTTAACATACACTGGTTTAACATATGTGGTTTAACATACAAATAGCCATAATATGAGTCCTTAACAATTCATTAGATTTCTTCCTAACTCATGCACTTCCAATCATCCTGTTTTCCAGATTGAGGACATGCAGTGGCCTAATGGAGAGACTGAGATTCCCAGCTCTGTGTGCAGTCTGCCATGCCGGACGGGCGAGAGGAAGAAGACGGTGAAGGGCATGCCCTGCTGCTGGCATTGTGAGCCATGTGATGGCTACCAGTACAAGCACGATGAGACGTCCTGCAAGCTGTGCTCCTACAAAATGAGGCCCAACGCCAATAGGTGACGGAAACATGAAGGACTTTCACATTTTTGTCTAATCAGATTGCTTTCTTTAAGTAGCCATTCTATGCATAAATTATGTATAGGCATTGCTATGGTAGTTGAGCACAAATGTAACTGTAACAAATGTAGGGTATGTGATTTTCTTTTATCTGTAATGGACAAATCAGTTGTAACATTGAAACATGTTGAGCTTTGGTTTAAAAATTTGTTTCTTGAAAACCTTAGTAAATTCAGATTTTTTTAAGGATTTTTGCGAACATTTTCTGAATTGCCAGTTAATCAGCACAATGAAATTCTCCATCCATTCACAGGACGGCATGCCAACCCATCCCCATTGTGAAACTGGAGTGGCACTCCCCCTGGGCCGTCATCCCTGTGTTCCTTGCCATGCTTGGCATTATCGCCACCATATTCGTCATGGCAACATTCATCCGCTACAACGACACTCCTATCGTCCGGGCGTCAGGCCGCGAGCTGAGCTACGTCCTCCTCACCGGGATCTTCTTATGTTATATCATCACCTTCCTGATGATAGCCAAGCCGGACGTCGGCGTCTGCTCCTTCCGCAGGATCTTCTTGGGCCTGGGGATGTGTATTAGCTATGCTGCCCTCCTGACCAAGACAAACCGCATCTACCGCATCTTTGAACAGGGCAAGAAGTCTGTGACAGCTCCAAGGCTAATCAGCCCAACCTCTCAATTGGCAATAACTTCTTCCCTTATAGCTTTGCAGCTGCTGGGGGTGTTCATCTGGTTTGGCGTGGATCCCCCACACACCATCATCGACTACGATGAACAGAAAACTTTCAACCCAGACCAGGCCAGGGGAGTACTGAAATGTGATATCACGGACCTACAAATGATATGCTCATTGGGTTATAGTATCCTGCTCATGGTTACGTGCACCGTGTACGCCATCAAGACACGGGGCGTTCCGGAGAACTTCAACGAGGCCAAGCCAATTGGGTTTACAATGTACACCACCTGTATAGTCTGGCTGGCCTTCATACCAATCTTCTTTGGAACGGCGCAGTCAGCAGAAAAGGTGAGATGGTTTACACAGTATATTTTACTTATTATTCTGGTATTGAAAGGTCATCCATATTGTTGTCATCATAACCATGCTGTTCATTGGGCTCCAGAAACAGTTGCCTAAAACCTTCCCTCTGCAGCTGATACAGATGGCATATTGTTATTATAGTATCTACATTCAAAACATGCTACATGCTACATGTTACATGGATACAGCTGATACAGATGACACATTGTTATTACAGCGTCTACATTCAAAACATGCTACATGCTACATGTATATGGCTACTACAGGCAGGACATTGTTAGTACAGGTCTACATTCAAAACATGCTACATGCTACATGCTACATGTATACAGCTGATACTCTGTCTCAGCATTCATCACCAAGTGCATAGATGATGTTGTTCCACGGGTCAAGACCTAACCCAACCAAAAGCCCTGGGTTAACGGTAATGTCCGTGCCAAGCTTGTAGCACAGTCCTCTGCCTATAACTCTGGGGACCCGCAGGCTCTGAGGAGGGCCAGATATGACCTACGGAAAGCCATCAGAGATGCTAAAAGAGACTACAGGGACAAATTGGAGTCCAATTACAACAGCTCTGACCCCAGACGCATGTGGAGTGGACTACGGCAGATAACGGAGTACAAAGGCAGGAAGTGCTGCGACACCCACCCCCCCGCCTCACTCCGCGACGAGCTCAACACCTTCTTCGCACGGTTTGAGGTGGCCAACATCACCCCGGAAAAGCTGGCTGAGAACCCAGACGACTACACTTTGACCCTGGATGTGGCTGACGTAAGGAGAGCTTTAAAAAGAGTGAACCCGCGGAAGTCTCCAGGGCCAGATGGTATTCCAGGCCGTGTTCTAAGAGGATGCGCCGACCAGCTTGCGGGGGTATTCACCTCCATATTCAACCTCTCCCTAACACAGTTTGCAGTTCCCTCCTGCTTCAAGCAGGCCACCATTATCCCGGTTCCAAAAAAAACTTACATCACCTGCTTAAATGACTACCGCCCAGTAGCACTAACCTCAATCATCATGAAGTGCTTCGAGCGGCTGGTCAAAACTCATATCTGCACCGCCCTTCCGGACACCTTGGACCCCCTACAATTTGTATACCGCCCCAACAGATCTACAGACGATACAATCGCACTGACGGCACACACCGCCCTCTCACATTTGGAAAAAGGGAAAACATACGTGAGGATGCTGTTTGTGGACTACAGCTCAGCATTCAACACTATTGTTCCTGCTAAGCTCATTTCCAAGCTCAGGATCCTGGGTTTTAACTCCGTCCTTTGCAACTGGATCCTGGACTTCCTAACGAGAAGACCCCAGATGGTGAGAATGGGCAGCCTTACCTCCTCCACAATGACCCTGAGCACCAGAGCCCCACAGGGCTGCGTACTCAGTCCCCTCTTGTACGCTCTGTTCACTTATGATTGTGTGGCCACACGCAGTTCCAACACCATCATAAAGTTTGCTGACGATACAACCATCCTAGGTCTCATCTCCAACAACGATGAGACTGCTTACAGAGAAGAGGTAAGAGCCTTGGCTACCTGGTGCCAGAGCAACAACCTCTC
>JACXGM010024788.1:0-15575 GCA_016801145.1 Umbra pygmaea | reverse complement strand
AACATTAATCCTGATGTTTTGGTCATAGTTATAGTGGATAACATTAATCCTGAGGTTTTGGTCATAGTTATAGTGGATAACATTAATCCTGAGGTTTTGGTCATAGTTATAGTGATCCTCATTAGTCCTGATGTTTTGGTTATAGTTATAGTGGATAACTTTAATCCTGATGTTTTGGTCATAGTTATAGTGAAAACATTAATCCTGATGTTTTGGTCATAGTTATAGTGGATAACATTAATCCTGAGGTTTTGGTCATAGTTATAGTGGATAACATTAATCCTGAGGTTTTGGTCATAGTTATAGTGGATAACATTAATCCTGATGTTTTGGTCATAGTTATAGTGATCCACATTAATCCTGATGTTTTGGTCATAGTTATAGTGGATAACTTTAATCCTGATGTTTTGGTTATAGTTATAGTGATCCACATTAATCCTGATGTTTTGGTCATAGTTATAGTGGATAACATTAATCCTGACGTTTTGGTCATAGTTATAGTGATCCACATTAATCCTGATGTTTTGGTCATAGTTATAGTGGATAACATTAATCCTGATGTTTTGGTCATAGTTAAAGTGATAACATTAATCCTGATGTTTTGGTCATAGTTATAGTGGATAACATTAATCCTGAGGTTTTGGTCATAGTTATAGTGGATAATGTTAATCCTGATGTTTTGGTCATAGTTATACTGGATAACATTAATCCTGATGTTTTGGTCAATTTCTACCATTTGTTGGAAATATAATTTTTGCTGGGGTTGGACAAAATAGAGGTCTTTACTGCGTCTGTGTTTGAAAACTGATATCACAATCTTGACATAGAATTACCTAAAAGAAGGTGATTCTACATCACCCAAGAGTATAAAGTATATTGCCTTCAAAATGTACAATATACATTTTGTTTTTGGTAATTTTTTACCACAGTCAACACAGCCTGTGAGAACCCCTGTGAAACCAACACTTCTACCCATCCCAGAGGACCGGAGCTGTTTGGTTTGAGCAGACTAAATTCCCAATGGTTCACCCCTGGCACAGAGTGGCGTCAGAAGCAGGGTACAATGCCACAAATGAGGCAGCAGCCCACTGTCCCTGAAAGGCCTAATTTCCCATACAGAAAAGTAATATATGGCAATATATGTATGCATATAACTCATATGTCTTATACAGGCATACGGTCCATCTGGAAAATATTCACAGCGCTTCACTTTTTCCACATTTTGTTGTTACACCCTTATTCCGAAATAGATGAAATTAACTATTTCCCTCAAAATTATACTTACAGTACACCATAATGACAATGTGAAAAAAGTGTGTTTGAAATATTAGCAAATTTATTAAAAATAAACCATCCACAATTGTCCCCAAACAGCATAAAATAAAAGCTAGATCTCACCAGATTGCAGTGGCTGGCATTTTGGCTTTGTAGACGTTTCGGAGATCAGCTCAATGTTAATTATTTTCCCAACAAAATAAACGGAACCATCCGAAACACTATCCTTGGTAGGGAAAAAATGTACAACCACAACAATTAGCATAATTGAAAATATTTTTCATTTTCATGAACCCCCTAATATATCAAAGTAAACTCTAGCAAAAGGAAAAGCCAGCCACCCCACATGATGAGGGCGGCCATTCTAGATGTGCCAGTGAAATGAAAGTAGCCAGAACTGGCAGACTACATCCATGGTCAATGATTTTAAACAGACAGTTCAACCTTTCAAGGGGGTTAGTGTATGAAATTAATATACATAATATTAATTCATATTAGGTAATGTGTAATAATTTCACACTTGCGGCAATGCCACAGATTAAATTCTATAATGTCACAATTAAAATTTTAATATTCCTTTAAAAGGTTGAAAAAAATACTTTGCACCTTTTTTCAAATTGGTGTGCAAAACACACACAACCACAAAGGATATTGTTTTTGAACATTTACCAATGTTGCTGATCATTATTAATTTAGTCCTAAAATTTTTTTAATAAAACAATAATGCTCAATCATGTCAATTATGGTAAGTATGAAAAATGTGTGAGCTATATCTCGTAACAAAGGTATTCTATCTTTTTGGCATGTGGGCATGACAATGGCTAAAACATTGTCAAGTGGATCACACATAAATAAAGAAACATATTGAAATTAGAGTGACTTGCATTTTCTAGAAACTGCAATGAGATTGCGTTGCAGCATTGGGGTGTGCTGCAAAGCGTGCCAAAAAAGACAGGGTCTGCGTGGCGTAGTGGGTTAAGTAAGCATTGCAGGACAGTTTATATCATGATAGTCAGTGGATTGGGCCGCAGTATGGGTTCTCTGGCTTTCCCCGGGCATCCTGCACAAGGCAGCGCACATCGGCATAGTGCTGTTCGAGATTTGGGTTAGATAAATCAGATTATCTATCCTTTCATGTCGCTCTTTAGCGACTCCTTGTGTTCAGATCGGGTGCCTGTATATTCAATCACTGAAGTATAGTTGGTGAAATGAATCATCCAATACATGATCAGATTAAAGACTTCCGTTTTGGATGAGCAGTGTGAAAAGAATCATCAGCTGGGCAATATGTCAAATGAGTTGGAGAGCTGCTGACAAGACAGGCTAGAGAGTTGGTAAGGGAGAAAAATGGGAAACGTTTTTTTGTTTTTTTGTGGTTCCCAAGCAGTTTTGGTAACTCTACCACCAAGGGTCCTAGAACCCATGGTTGGGAACCACTACCGAGGCAGAAGTGGTTTGCTCAACTACTTTGCTCAACTAACTTCTTTCACCTATCTGCAATTAAACAACTCTGTAGACAAAGTTGCATTTGGAATCCCACACCCGAAGCAAAAATACAGAATATACTGCTGTAATATACAGTTTGCATGTGCACTGACCAATAAGCTACATTTCCATGTGATAAAAGTAATTATTTCTTGACCCATACATGAAAGGCTAACTTTTTCATGACTGACTTGGCTTACGGATTAACAGAAGATTAAACCATAAGGTTAGCCGTATGGTGAGCGTCCTTCACTAAGCATTGCAGACAGGGGCGACATAGTCAGTCCCACATTGAAGACAGTGGGACCTACTGTGTTGGCTCATGCACACATTTTTATGTAATATAAATAATAGTAAAAATTCACACATACGCAAGAATTAATGTTTATGTGTGAGATATATAATGTTATATACAGTACTGTGTATGTGCTGATAAGTAGGGGTATGACATGAAATATTTGGTAAAATCTTTTTTAAATGTATCCCACACAGAAATCTAATATACCGTATGGCCATTTATAAATGTTTACTTATGTCAGATATCAGCATATATGGTGGAAATATCATCACATATATGTACATATGTTGAAATATACAAAAATGTGCAGTTTTTATATATGTGACATACTGTATATTTCCTGTATATTGTAAATCAAATTTTGTAATCAAAATATATGGTCATATATTTTAAAATATATGTTAAGATTTTTCATATGTATGGCCATATATGGCCATATATTAGAGTTCTGTATTGGTGAAGATGTTAGTTTAATGTGCTCATTTTTACAAAAGATTACCATTTATTCAATCAAGGTGGAGGCAAAGAGGAAACTATCCTCCCACCGCCAGAGTGTGGCTGTAGCCAGTGGGGCCCAAGCACACCTGAGCTATCAACAACTGATGGCAAAATCGCTGCCATAAGTGGTGAGGCCAGCATGTGTGGGATTGTGTCGGAAAAGGAGGGAGACACAGACATGACTGACACCACAGAGGAACAAGGTAAAACACATTTATTGTAAAGCGTTTGTGCAAAGGAAGGCCATGATGGGATAGCATCTTTATTGGAACCAGATGAACAGGATAACGAGTCATTGATAAGTGATGAGTCCTGATTTGCGCCACATGAAGGAAAAAGACAAACTGAACAGAAAAAAACACACAGAAAAAGTACACAGACAGGAACTCAAAAATACATGTACATTTATACTGAGGGATTTAACATGCCCCCCCTCCCCCCACCAAAAAACATTTTTGGCCTTGGCACAGTACCAGCACAGCCACTACATTGGTTTTAAATTATATTATCAACTTTTGATAGTAAGTTAAACTGTGATGCCTTATTTATTGATTTATCGGAGGCTTTTGATACAGTTGATCATTCGCTGCTGCTTAAAAACCTGAAGAAGTCAATGGGGTTAGCTGTAGAAACTTGTGCAAGGTTTCAGAATTACCTTAGCACCAGATCACAGGCTATTGTTGCTGATGGGATTAAATCTGACTTTGTTAATCTTCATAAAGGAGTCCCACAGGGTTCCATTTTGGGTCCTTTATTATTTACTTTGTACATACATTATATCTGCAACAATGAACTAAAATTTAATATGATTTATATGCTGATGACACAGTTCTTTACACAGTAGTCCCATCGCTTGGTCAAACATTTACACTCCTGCAAATTGATTGTGATTTGCTGTAGAATTCATTAGTTGACCTAAGGCTTTTGTTAAATGAGAGCAAGACATGGTGAGACCAAGTCACAGAATGTTTGATTGGTCTACCTTTCAGTATGCAAACGATCTTTGGGGGTGTTTGTTCAATCTTTGGGGGTGTTTGCAGGTTGGGATGTCTAAAGGTTTAGTTTAATGGGTCTAGTTCACTTTACTCGTAATCCTAAAGCTCAATAACTATCTCTACATTTATTATGTTCCGTCAATCAGTTTGAGTAATAATGAATATGCGCTTCACTTGTTACAACTATAAGAATTACAATGACACACCACTCTAGCTACTGTCCAATACTGAAAAAACGAATGTAGCAAAAAACACCAGCTCCTTGCTGAATCTATGCCACAAAGAATTAAGTTTTGATGTCAAAGTTGTTCTAGGTATTAGCAAGGTGTACTTAATGAATTGGCCATGAGAAATCCTCAAAACTTAACAGTGAAGCGCTGTACATGTATATCAAGTCACATGCATAAATTTTTCATATGGAAAACTACAGATTGTAGGCCAGTTGTACAAACCTTTCTTTTTAGTAAACTCTGTGTACACAAACAATGTTCTCAATGGTCGAGTTCATGTGCACAGCCCCTGGTGATACTTCGAGCAAAGTTTCATGTTGTGTCGAGCCTTCTTAGTGTTTCAAAAATAGTTACTTTGATGCTATCATATTAGTGCCCCTATGACTCCCGGTAAAAAGGCGATTGACCGAAACCAAAAACAGGGAAAATCTTAAGTGGCGTCTCCGTCCTAATTATGCTTTTAAACCAAAGTTTGACTTGGGTAGATTAAAAAAAGACCATAGGTTGCATTTTGGCGAGTTACACTTTAACTAGGTGCCAGCTTGTCTTGGAATTCTGTGTGTTAGCCCCTTCCCGTAGGCACTCCTAGTGGACTTAGAGGTGTAAACACCCGTAGTGGGACCAAAAAGCTATACATTTCATTCCAGCGACATCTTTTCTCCTAAGTTAAAGCTCTGTCTAAAATCGAGTTTTTAATACATAATGTTTTTGAACAGTTAACTTAATGAGCTTCTAATAAAAGTAGGATGATATTGATGTGAAGGTGAGAGTGAAAGCCCAGACAGGATATTAGGAATGGACTCTCTATATCAGTAGGCTAATTGTGTATTTTTCTCCTCTTTTTGTTAGTTGCAGGCAAAGTAGCCTGACTGAATACCTTCCAAGGGCTGCACGCCACAACTTGCAGCAGTACTCACTGACAGTGTCCTGAAAATGATTGTGAGACATATGACCCCTGTCCATTGAAGGTGAAGGATTTCAGAACATGGTGACAACATTCCAACCTGGCTACATTCTACCCAATCGCACATGTTTCACCAAAATGATGGAGAGGAAATATAATGTGGAATTTCAGTGAACCAAAGATGCCCTGTCCTGCAGCTCCATGATGTCTGACAAGTATGGCTTAACCTGTCACTTCATAAATGATAAATGGGAGCTCATGAACTTTAATTTGACCACCATGCCACTTGAAATGCGGCACACAGCCATAAATATAGCATTGTGGATTGAAACCTCAGTTGCCAAATTTTACATCCCTCTGCATAAAATACTTGCCATAGTTCATGATAATGCATCAAACGTTGTATGTGCCCACAAAATCCTAGAAGGAAGACATGGTATATCTTCTGTCCGCTTCTCTGGTCATACTCTGCAGCTAATTGTGAATACCCAAGAATACCCATATTCAAAAGGCTATTGGCGCTGCAAGGTCACTGGTGGAGGAGCACTTTGACAAGAGGGATGTTACAAGCAATAGCCTGAAGGTAAAGCAACAACAAATGGGACAGCCAGAAAACAGACTCATTCAAGATGTAAGTGTTAGGTGGAACAGCACAATGATCAGATGTCTGCTGGAGCCTCCTGGAAGAGCTTGAGAGAACTCTAAATCTCTGTGGCAGGCATCAAATTTTAAATTAGCTCATTTAGTGGATGAAAGTAAAAAATTTCTCAGTTTAAACATTTGTTATGTTATCTATGTTTAATTATAAAGAAAATATTGGCTCATGTGATTTGAAAGTCTTTTAGTTTAGATTGTATTGAAATTTAAAAAACGTCCAAACTTTTCCTGATTTCGGGTTTTATATTGACATTTCTGCAATATTTTTTTGGCAATGTGGAAATCTTCCCGCTTTGTAATTTTTTATTTGGTAACATTTAAGTTATTTTAATTGTTTATAGCACAGGTGACCTTCATTTGAGTTCAAAATAAAATGCAAACAACAAAATAAAAAAAACGATTTTTCTTAAATTAGTCATTTAAATTAGTAGACTAATCAAAAAATAAAAGTCTAAATATTAGTCTTTAGAAAATTAGTCGTTAGTGGCAGCACTACACATTAGTAAACCAATATTTCAAATAATAACATAAACTGGATAATGAATTACAAGAGAGGTTCCATACTTTTAAAAAGTATTGCCCACACTTTCCCCCTCATTTCCATGAAGAATGAAGGCAACTTTGCTGGCAAACGTGGCTCTAACCAGGAATTAGCCAAGAGTACCTAATGAAGTGATTGTATATTGACAAACCATAAATGTTACCCACCACCTATATCTATGGTCAAAAAGTATTTTTTTCTTCATTTTATGTACAGATGCAGAGCTTTCAAATGGCATATCAATCACTGCAATTAAAGAAACAATGGGACGTGTCTGATGCTTTAACTGTTCACAGAATTGCAACTGAAATTCTGAGATGTTCCCCTTTCCCCTCAAAGGTTGTGTAATTGGCACAGACAACATTTTCCTAGTTTTTATAGTTTAGAAATCTATAGTTACTGTAACGCTTTCCCCCAGTACAGAGAGAAGAAGACCCAGATGCAGAGTAACAATAGGAAAAGCTTTTTAATGTTCCAAAAAGGGAGGCAGGCAAACTAACGTAGTCAGGAAAAACAGGTCGAAATCCACAGGGCAATATAGTACTAAAGGGCTAGGCAAACTCGAATTCAAGGACAGGCAGAATGATAAAGGTCAAAAACACTTCAAAGGCAATCAGAATAAAAGATACGCTCAGTATGCTGTATGAACAAACAATACCTCACAAGGAAACACTGGCAGGAGCAGGTATAAATGAGCAAACGAAACCACACAGGTGTATCCGATTAACATAATGACAGAACACAGGCCCATGGAGATTCAGTACCACGCTACACACATAGGGTAATATATATATATATATATATAGATATACAAAAGGGTATTCACCCATATCCCTACAGTTACACAGTACTTGCATGAAACAAATGTTAATTCAAATAGGTAGGCAAAGATTAATTGATTAGTTACCAATTGAGCCAGATGCTAACTAAAAGGTTGCCCTAAATAACGTGGCTTCCGTAGGAAAAATGCAATGCCTTGGAACTCACATGATAGCTCAATATTGTCTCAAATCCTCCAAACGATGTCAAACTATGTGCTTCTATACACCAGCTGTTGTTAAAACAATGTTTTAACCAAATGATAAATGTGCACGCTGGCTGGCTGTTCCATAAACAAACACTGCATATTACTGTATATGGACGTGGATGTCCACGAGATCAAATACCTTGTTTTGTAGTTGGTTACATTCTTATTTAAAGTTTTTATCAATGTATGTGAAGCTAGCTTCTTTAGGAAGCAGTCGTGGATTCCTAGCCTTTCCTATTATTGCCTTCAGAATGAAAGTGCTCGATTTAACGTGAAAAGCATTTGATTTTAAACAATGAAAATTGATTAAAAACAAAGGAAACATTGCACATTTGGAAAATATACCAATAAACTATTACAATTACTTTTTTTAAGTTGCCTGGTAAAAAAAAAGGCTTTTTATATAAATTATGATTGCAGATTCAGAAGGGGATTAGCTTATTTCTCGCATTAAATGTGTTCAGAAACAGTTTTTGCAACTGCTGCAGTGCAATATGACCAGATATAAATGTTAAAAATGTATCTCCGGTGTTCAGGGGAAGCTCCTGGACTAAATGCAATTTCAAACATTCCAGGGTTAATACATTTACAATAGCTTGACCATAGAAGTAACGTCACTGCATGACCTCTGGGCAAAAACACCTGAAAGCAAACAGGTTTTGCGATTCAAATCTCAAAAAACTCAGCCAGGACCAGCAGCCGGCGGACCTTACAAAATGGTTGAAGATGTAGAGATAGGATATATCCAGTCCTTCTATCTGGATACGAAACCAGACCAGATTAATCAGACTTAATCAGTGAGTTTTTGTGCGAAATGGTAAAAGCTGTAAAAATGAAAGTGTAGGACGCAGACCAGAGAATCTCTGACACAGAAGACACTATGGAGCGCACTGAGGTTTGGCTGAGTGAAGCTATAAACAGGCTGGAGGACAAGGAGAACAGGTCCAGACGTAACAAAGTCAACATCATTAACCCTGGAGACGAATCCACCTTTGTGAAGATTTCAACTGCAGTATAGAAAAAGTGACATGGGTACGTTGAGGAGCTGTAGAAAAACAAGTTTTGAGGGACAGTTGCAAGGTAATCTGAATTTTCACCACCAAGCCTTGCTCATAATGACCAGGCAGCTAAAATGTTATAGAAGGAGGTGAATGGACATTACTAGTGCAGATATGGACTAAAGATTATCTATCCTGGAGCAGACAACAAATTCCTTCTTTTTGAAGCTGTAGTTAGAAATGTAATAATTGAATAATTAACTAAAACTAATTATCCCTGAAGGATATTTTTATATAATATAGAAGTCCGGGGTGCTCTGTCTTATCCTACCAGTGTTCGTTTTAAGTTTAAGTAGGAGGAGATGTTATTGGAGACCGAGAGGCTTTACATGTGCCCTATAAGTAGGTCAATGTTGCAGCAGGTATGTGTATATTTAACTTGTTTCTTGTTGTGAAGTGTAGTTCAATTTTGGCTTTTGTTCACCACCACCAGAAACAAATCTCCACAGAAGCTGGGTAGGCTGAGGTCAGATAATATGGACGCCCAGACCGCCACTAGAAATGCAATATCTCTCTGTGACAACAGGAAAAGTGGTAAATGTCATGTATAAATAGTATTAAATTCTGTACACGTGACATTAAAGGGATCCATCCTCCAATGAAGCGATAGAAAATATTAATCTTTCTTAAAAATGAGAGTACAAATAGCCTTTTTTACAAGAAACCCATCTTGTAATGTGAAAACGAGACTGGGTAGGCCAGGCTTATTATTCGTCATTTACCTCTAACAGCACAGGAGTTGCCATTTTAATTCACAGGGCCAATCCATTTGTACTTAATGCTTGCACTGCAGATCCAGAGGGCAGATATGTTATTGTCCATGGTAAAATTTATGGTACACATATTACTATGATGAACGTGTATGTACCTAACCCACTGCCTCCTCATTCTGGACCAGCATTGCAACAGTATTGGAGGAATACAAATGCCTTGAAATGCCTCATGAAACCCTGATGAAGGTAGCTTGTCTGCCAAAACGTTGATTCTATCAAACTCTCCTAGTGTGCGGCTGTTCTTTTCCTTTTCTTTACTATTATACCTCCAGTAGCCAGCACCTCGCCTACACCAGGTATGCGTTTTCTAAACTTTTTAGGAATACAAATGCAACTACATTATTGGGTGGCGACTTTAATTGCTGTTTAAACAATAAATTAGACAGGTCTACAGCAGATGCATGTACAAACACAAGGTCTTCACTGGGCAAAATGTTAGATGATACAGATCTAAAGGATGTATGGATATATGGACTCAAAATTGAAAATATTTTTATAGCATCACAGATAATAGGACAGGTGACTGCATGCTGTATAAGATCTATTCATATAAGTGATCATGCTCCAGTCTATCTGGAACTGGTCGTGAGTGAAGCTACATTGGGTAGGGAAAGGAAGCAATTTTCCATCATAAAATATCAAATAGGCTAATTTGCATCCAACCAGAAAAACAAAAATGGTTTGTTTTTATTTAGTAATTGAGAAACGACCTCCAGTAGGCAAATCAAACTACAAACTGGACAACCATAAGTAACGCTAAAGTACAATTAAGTAAAAAAAGGAAGAAAAGTTATATACAGTTAGATCACATAGGCTATTCACTTATACAGCACATACAAGCTTACATAATTAACACCCAAATCTTTCATGTTTTTTAAAACAATTCATCATTTTATTGGACAGCGGAATTCAACCAGCCTGTAGCAGCGACAAGACAAGCTTAGCTCTCACATTGTTTGAATGGTGACCAACCCTCCCTTTCTCTTGCCTAAAGTGCTTGAAAACGTATTCAATAAACAGTATGGGAGATGCTCAAAACTGTAATGATGTGCAGTTCGAACAATCCATCACGACTCCTTTTACAAGTGACTTGTTCAATTGTGTCGTTAATTTAATTTAACTCCTTCAGCCCAATACTTCAGCCCAATACTCAAAGAACAACAACTGTTTGTTTTACATTTTCTAAATTAAATAGATTAAGCGGCTCCTGTAGCATCAATAAGACATGTTTAATGTAATCTTTATGTATTGTCTAATGCCAATACAGGACACCAGGTACGTCACAAGACTTTCAAAAATCTTAAGGCTCAGACGACCGATGGCTGGGGGAATTGCATTAGTTACATTTTAAAAAATCCATATTACCATCATGTCGTTCTTTGGAAAATATGTAGCCTATAGATTATATCCTACTGATATGGAATCCAAATTTAAAATGTACAGCAGAGTGAGAGATCTAGAAAGGATATCGACTTTTTAGACATTACCATTTCTAAAAACATTGGTATTTTTGGAAACTATACCATCTACCTCAAGCCGCAGAGTATAACACAAAAAATATATAAAATAAAAATATATATTTTATAGTAAAAGAAAACTAATTGGGTTAGTGCTAGGGGTACTATTCAGTATGATCATACAGTACGAGTGTGTGGTGCAAGTAGAAAATGTTTACAGGACAAAAATGCAGATATTAAGAGTTGGCAGCTGGCTGGCTACCCCTTACGTACCCTTCCCAGAGTTGCTTCGTTAATTTTCATAATCTGTCTTATCATTTTTATGCTGATGACATTCAGTTGTATTGCTCATTCAAAGAATCAGAGTTTGGTAAATTAACTGATTTATTGGAATGTCTGTCTTGCATCAAGTCTTGGTTATACAACAATTATTTACAACTGAATAGAAAAAAGACTGAAACTCTGATCATTGCTCCAGAAACAAAACTACCCCAAATTAAACAACAACTCTGTTCCTTGGAGTCCTCCGTCCAGTTGAGCCTAAGAAACCTCAGTGTTTTTTCGATCAATCGATGTCTCTTGAGGGTCATTTTAGACAGTTGGTCAGAAACTGTTTTCATCATTTGCAAAATATCTCTAAATTGAGAACAATACTGTCCAAAGTCACCTTGGAGATGATTATTCATGCTTTTTTTTCCTCACGATTAGACTATTGTAACTCTTTTTTTACCTGTTTTAATAAATTTTCTTTGAGCCGTCTTCAAATGGTACAAAATGCAGCAGCCAGGCTTTTAACAGGAAAACAAAAAGAGGAGCACACATTACCCCAATTTTGTTTACTCGCCATTGGCTTCCAATAAAATACAGAATTGATTTTAAAATCTTTGTTTTAACTTTTTGAGCTTTACATGGACAGACGCCTCAATATATTGCAGACATGTTGACCCCTTACTCTTCTCTACAAACTCTTCATTCCGAAGGGCAAAATCTCCTGATGGTCCCTAAAACCCACCTTAAAACTAGGGGAGACCGCTCCTTTCAGGCAGTTGCTCCTAAATTGTGGGCTGCCTGTGGCCAATTTATTGTTTCTTTTAAAAAACAGCTGAAGACACTACTATTCAGACAAGCTTTAATTTAACGGAGCCATTCTCTGTTTTTATGTTTGTATGATGTTATTTTTTGCTGCATGTAAATCACTTTGTGATTCTATCTGTGATAGGTGCTATATAAATAAAGTTCTTCTTCTTCTTCTTCTTCTTCTTCTTCTTCTTCTTCTTCTTCTTCTTCTTCTTCTTCTTCTTCTTCTTCTTCTTCTTCTTCTTAGAGACGCAAATACAGAGGATGATGGGAGGTGTGAAATATTCACCCCTCTCACTGGACCACACAGCTGAATGTAAAGACCAACTGAACACCTAATGTAAAACACCAGCCAATGGACCAAATCGTATGATATTTGATGTTTTCCTGACCGTTCCATAAAGGGAGTTTCACATGTCATGTTTCTCTTTACAGATAGCTATATAGTTGGCTGGCCAGAATATGTAGGAAGGTTCCATAGAGTCCAACGTATGGTTCCCCCCCTGGGGTGGGACATTTCAATTTCATGTAAATGTACACAGCCAGTTCCTTTGTACTGATTGTATTTGTGACCTAAAGTCTGTGAATAATGTAATCAATGTAAATTTGTCAATAGCGGTCCTTTGTTTCCACTTTCGATGGCCAGTGAAACATGATTCCCATTGGGGTTGAGCGGGAAGGGGGGAGGGATATAAAGTCTATGTTTAACTAAATTTGAGGAGTCAATCGTAACCAATACTCTTGGCATATGTTTCGTTGCCATAGTGCTGTGTGTTAGTTTAGATTAATTACATTTAAACTGTATAGTCTTTGCTTAGGGGGGGTTAGGGTCGACATGTATTAATATTCTTGGTATTGTAACTTGTGATTTCATTGTCCGGTTAAACGTGCAATATGTAATTTTTGGCCACCGGGGGCTCTCATTCAAAATAATAGCAAAAGATGTACTTGGATGACGTCGGGAGGTTGCGTGGGATCATGGGTTTTGTTATCGTCGTCAATGACAACCTTCCAATCTACCGTCTCCGGCAGAAAAAATTTTCACTGACAAAGTAATATATTGTTAAAAAATTATAACTTTATTCACTTTATGTTTGGCGGCTACCTGGACCTTAGAACAACTAGAGAAGTCACAGGTTATATGACGCCATTTACGGGCGACAAAATGAAACGTCCTGTGTCTTCGGATTATATTACAAATTTCTCTGGATTTGAAAGTTAGTGGAAACATTTAGGATAATGTAAGTACACAACTAAGAAATATATATATGTATAGTGATGTTTGCTTTTAATGCAAAGTATGTATTTTGTTATTGTTTTGATTGATATTACATATTGTACCTTTAAGGAGTTGTATTTCATGCCTTTAATTGGAATTAAATATTATTAGTTTAAACCGAGCTTTGTATGCAACATTCCAAGTCTCTGGTGGAGATATCTGGAAATCATCGTTAGCCTATTCTCTGCCTGCTCTTAGTTTCTGCTATTATCACACACACACACATTGCTAGCGAGCTATTTCCAGTGCCTCTCGTGTAATCACTGAGACGATAACTACCCGCAGCGGGTCCCTCTGCACTGCTCGAGGAGAGATTCGCCCGGGGAGAAAAGTTCAGCCCACCCCTGGGAATTCCTCATTCCTCGCCTCTATTATTCGGTTTAGCTTCCGGAAGCATTTCCGCACGTAGGGGCGAGTCAATGCTCCATAGATCTCGCACGGCTGTTGGAGGCACATAATGGGAGGACAGGTAGCCGTATATATTACATATTTAGTGTGGCTTGGAGAGTCTAGGCTAGCTACCTAGTGGCTTCCAAATTCACGCCCGCTAAGCACTGTTTGAACTTGCTCAGCTAACGCATAAACACATGTTTTTAAGATTTATAGATATTAAATATCAACGAGGCAATTAAGATTAATAAGATCATTCTCTACGCTTTCTATTAAGCTATTATTTATCTCCTGACTCAGAACATTGCACCCGGGGGAAAAGGAAATATTTGAATTATTTATATGTTAATTTCACAAGTGAATATTAATCATATTTCTCCCCCGGTTACTACAAGTGTATGCATGTGTCATACTTTTTACATACACTAGTGCGCACATTGCTCAAACGGTCGGAATCATAAGTTTGTTTAAATTATGTTACAATATATGCCTTCTTAAAAACAGTCAGATGAATGCTGTAGATGGCACCCAGATTGACATAATAGCCCACATGAAGAATAGTATAGTAGACGATATGAATTAAACAGCATTTCACTCAATTTACCGGTGATAATAAGCTGAAAATATGCTTCTAAGTATGATTGCATGAGGTTGGAATACAATTTATTCAGCCGGACAAATATCATGGCATTTATTTAGGCTAAATTACAACGCTATTACGGATTAGATGCCTATTATTGTTTGTTGAAAATATTTGTGTTTATATTTAGCAAAGTTTTACTTTTAACTAGTGAACCGAGTAACCATCATGCACTCATCATTTTACACTACATGGCACCTTCTGTCTCAGAAATTTGGACTGTGTCATACATTTAATTAACCTCATTGTAGCTTATGTTTCCTGCAGGTAATTAGGGATGTGTTGATAGGCAAATCGTAGAGACTGTGCCCCAGCACTGACACTAAGAACAAGTGATATTTTTCAATCGGGATTTCTACTGGTGTACATAAAACGGTCATAGGATCATTTGATTATTCCCACTTTTTTGCATACGTACATCAGTGGCGGCTCCAGACAATTTTGATTGGGGGGGCAATGGGGGGTCCTGGTTATTTCAAGGGGGGGTCTCTTGAAAAAAAAATAATAGACACGGTGGACACGGCTAATAACTGCATATTACTGCTACTTAACATCAGAAAAAACACAGCATATCAACTAATTTGTTTTTAATTACTTAAACAATTGCAGTTTGCAAACAATATGCTCAAACTTAATTTCCATTGGCACACCCATGACAGAAAACATTTACAAAATAGTATCTATTCTCATACTCTCACCACCTTTTGATTGCCCCACTTCGGTCCAGTCTCCTCCTGGTATCTTCTCTTTTCTCATCTTCACAGGTGTGATTTACTGCAACATATGAGTTTATAGTACACATGAATAGGTTAGTATTTATGCTAAATACAGCAATACAATAGCAAGAGGTTCACTTCACTCACTTCACTCACCAATATTGACATCTCTTTTGTCCAGTCTCCTCCTGTCCTTTTCTCTGCTCCTCTTACACTCCAGTCTCCTCCTGTCTTCTTCTCTGCTCCTCTTACTCTCCAGTCTCCTCCTGTCTTCT
>JACXGM010024787.1:0-15576 GCA_016801145.1 Umbra pygmaea | reverse complement strand
TTATGGTGTCAATTGCGCTTAGAGACCAGTTAATCAAATCCATAATTTCCTCAGTTTGGAGAGCACAGCTGTGAGAGGCTCTGAGTACAGGACAAGGACGAGACAGTTGAAGAGATCAACACTTTAGCAAGCAGGGAAGATAAGGGAAGGGAGAGGGAGAAAAATGCGACCGCCTCCGCTGAGAGCCAAAGAAGAAAAATTTAGCCGACACATCATGTAAAGCAGTGACAACATCATATCCAGAATGCACCCTGTACAGAATCAAACCTTCTGAAATGACAACCAAGTTAAATAAAAAATAAATAAAAAATACCCTAAACATCTACATTGGGACAACCAGTAGTTGGTGTTATGAACAGATTGAATTCGTCCAGAAAAACCTTTGCATTCATCTTTGTGTCATATGTTTAATTAATCAGTCAATACAAAAACTTTAAAAAGTATCTAAGTTAGATATTTTTATAGATCTATCTGCAAGAGAACACAATGAGAAATATAAATATGGATTTGTTTTGCTGACCATCTTTACCACCTAGGCCAGGTGGTGACCTGCTTGTTCACTAGTATACCAGCATCACCAGAATCTGGTCAGCCACATTACCAGTATTATCACCTAGTCGGCCATCTAACCGCCTACAAATTGTTGTGCAGACAAGCTTGGTCAACATCCAACCAAGATTGGCCAACATGAACCGACTTTAAATGGATGCTGGCAGAGTTGTAAAAAGTAAAAGTAAAGGTATATAACTAAACAGTGATCTATGAAATGAACAGAATGAGCAATACATGATTCATTGTGGTAGCTAGTTAATATAATGCCATTACCTGGTCATTTTGCTTTTATTTAGGAACTTACCAAAATGGGTGATCCCAGCTGAGTACTTTTACTTTGTACTTTTTACAACTCTGGGTGCCAGTCTATGCTGTTTTTCTTTCCAACAGGTCTAGCCTATGTTGTTTGGTTATTTTAAGGTCTACTGCAATCCCCAATCTAATTTACTGTATGTGTGTGTGTTGTAGAACATGATCAAGACAGCCAATGCCACAGAGAAGCAGAGGAACGTGGTAAAGCTCCATGAGCAATCCAAGAAGCACCTGGAACAGGAGATTATTAACTACCGCGACGAAGCTCAGAAGCAGCGCAAGATCATCTACCAGCTGGAGAAGGAGCGTGACCAATACATCAACCAGGCCAGCGAACTCACACACAAGGTAGGTCAGGGGTGAGATACCACGAGCATAATTTAACATAATGTTACCATAAAAAACATAGCTCTTAAAAGATCATTTGTATGTCCCTTTTCTTTGGCAGCTGAGGACTACTGTAGTATTTGATTGTTTGCAACTGTATGCGTGGGCCTTAATGGGTGGCTGAGATGTTTTAAAAAGGGGAACATGTTCACTGTGTAGGGGGAGGAAATGAGTCTGCTGAATCAAGTTTTAATAAAAAGTAGGCTATTTATATAGACATTGAACCGCTTTCTCATGAATGTAAGACCATCAACCATCTATGTCTTAGGGAGTTGTAAATTAATAGAATGCAATGTTTCAGAAATGTTTCAGATAGGTTTTTTATTTCAGAGGATCTTTTCTAGGCATCTTTCACCAGGATAATCCTTCCTTTTCTTCCACAGGTGTTCCAACACATGGAGGACATCAAATTGACAGAGATGCAGATCTTTGATTATAAGAAGAAGATTGCCGAGGCAGAGACCAAGCTAAAGCAGCAGCAGAATGTTTACGAAGCTGTCCGATCTGATCGCAACCTCTACTCCAAGAACCTGATCGAAGCCCAGGTAGGATTTACAAATGATCAGGTTTACTGTTGGTAGGTTACTTTTTAAATGTAATCTGTTACAGTTACTTGTTACCCATCCGCAATTGTAATCAGTAACGTAACTTTTGGATATCCTAAACTCAGTAACGTAATCTGATTACTTTCCATTACTTTTAGATTACTTTAAAAGCTACTTGATAACTAGTTGAATGGCATAACAGGAAGTTTGTTTACATAACCGGGTGGCCCCAAATAATTGTTGCAATAGGATGTACAGTAGCAAAAATAAAGAGAAAGGTCACACCAATATATGTCAATAAGGGGATTATAGGTGAACTGATGGCAAGTGATAGTGTACCAAAAGTAGAATAACAATATGATGTACAATATTATGTACACATTTTTATTTATTGTTTGACAAATGCCTATAGCACATGTTAATAATTTACCACCAAAAACTGCAGTTTGGGAACCAAGAATATAATTTACTTATCATGGTGACTAGATGAGAGAGATATAACTTAACACAATTTGCATAGCTATTTATTATATCTGAAGCTGTTATACAGAACGCCTTACATTGGTGAAACATTTGTCAGTAGACAATAGACTACTCCCAAATGTAAAAGTATTTAAAAGTAATCATCCATTATGTTTTATATCTGTAATCCATTATTTTTTCTTTTGCCAGTAACGTAACGCATTACATTTACAATTGTTTTGTATTCTGAATACTGTAATCAAAGGACTTGTAATCCGTTACTGCCCCAACCAGAAAAATATGAAGTAGTCCTGTGGGCAGGCAGGTGGGTGATTGGTTGATAGATTTGGTGGTCCTTCACCCACCTGCTTCCCCACTCGTTTACTCAGCCGTCACTCACCCGTCTCTTTCAGGATGAGATCACAGAGATGAAAAGGAAGCTAAAGATCATGAACCATCAGATAGACCAGCTAAAGGAGGAGATAAATGGCAAAGAGTCTGCTCTAGTCACAGTGCAATCGGAGTTCCAGCGTGTGGAGAAAGACAAGGAGGCTTTGAAGGTAATTTACTCTTGACGGGTTAGGTGTTGTTAGTAGCTTAACTAACTACTGTGCAACAATACTAGGAACATATTTGTGTTGTGGTAGTTGTAGTGATAGTTGTACATAAGACCTGCATTGCAGAATAGATTGAGATCACAACAAGCTTCAACCAAGGCATATAGTATATATTTACTTGTTTGAATTCTACTTTCTAATCAGTATTAGTTGTAATTCCTAGCTACTTCACTAACTAACATTGCAGTACAGATACATGTTTGTCTTTTAGTAGACATTCCTATCTAAAGGAATTGTTCCATCATTTCTCTTCCCTCCCAATATGTAATGTCCAATTCCCCTTTAAGCCTTGTCATGTCTGCACCCTAGCAGCTAAAGGAATGGATGGTCAAGGATCGATCACATACTTCCTCCAAGCACATGTCCCCAACACAGAAGCCTTAAGTCAGTACATATGTGGGAATTACACATTCACCAACCATACAACTGTCATTGAATTCACAGGCACCCGTTCTGCACACAAGGAGTTGCAGATGAGCAATGTGTTAAGGTAATTGTGTCTGAGTATTTACCCATCTAACCCGGGCAGCACTATAACAATTTGCACTGTGCCTAGCAAAGCCCCCAGGCATAGCCAGAATGCCCCAACAAGGATTTGAACCCTGGCCCATGACGCAGTTGTCCTGCAGGACGGCGACTCAGACCACTACTACCATTTGACATTTAAGTTGATTTATTTTTCTTTACCTGGTAGCGCTCAAAGCTATCTGACTCCCATTACCTTTTTCTTTCCAAATGGCAACTTTAAAACTACTTTGTTATGTACTATAAGCTGTGTTTTCCTTTGTCCCATAGGCTGAGCTCCAAAAGATGAAGCAGCAAGCTCAGGAGACAAAGCTGTTCATAGCCAATCAGGAAGCCGAGGAGAGAAAGCTGCGCAAGATTATAGACGACGCTGATGCAGAGCAGCTACGGCAGAAGAAAGAATTAGATCAAGTAAGGGACAGAGAAAGGAGTTGAATAAAGGCACACTGCTTCTGTTAAGTCAACATCCAGAACCAGTTACTCTAAAAGCTTATAGTCCTATAAAGGCCTGATAGGTTGTTCAGCTCCGGTTGTGAGCCAATGGGCCTGGTAGACACAGAGGTATTGTTGATGTGGCTGCAGATCATTTATAGCAGTGGTTCTCAAACCTTTCCTTGTGGACCCCCAGCCAGTCCGTGCATTTGAACTACCCCTGAGCTAGCACACCTGATACAACTTATCTACTAATTAACACGTTGTTTATTAGTGAATGTGATCTGATGGGTCAGGGCTAAAGCTAAACTGTGTCACGTCTGGGGGTCCCCAAGGAGAGGTTTGAGCACCACTGATTTATAGTGATGTTTTGTTTTTTAATTAATACATAATTGTGTAGCTTTGTTGTTTTTGTGATCACTGTGGTGAAGGTGATAAGCGAGCGAGACATCCTGGGCACTCAGCTCGTGCGGCGAAATGATGAGCTGGCCCTCCTTTATGAGAAGATCCAGATTCAGCAGTCCATTCTAAACAAGGGAGAGATCCAGTACAACCAGAGGGTGGATGACATCCGCCTACTTAAGCTGGAGATCAAGAAACTCAGACGAGAAAAGGGCATCTTGGCCAAGACAGTTGCCAACGTCGAAGAATTAAGGTGTTAATACCATAGGGAGTAAGAGAGTGAGTGAGTCTGTGGTTAAAGTGTAGGATCAGTAACCAAAAGTTTGCTGGTTTGAATCCATGTGCTGACAAGGTAAAAAAACATCTGTCAGCGTGACTATTCCTGCATCGCTCAGATTTAAAAAAAAATTTACTTATCCTATATCTTCCATGAGCAAAACATTGTGTTGGGAAAGGATTGCCAATGTTTTTAAATGCTTAATCAGTGGCAAAAGTGAGGAAAGAAGTGAAATCCAAAATGTTACTGACATTTAATACCTTTTTATGGATTTTGTGACAGACGTGAGGTATACCACATGCAGAGGGAGCTCCTCAAAGAGAGGTCAAGATATAAAGCCTTGGAGGAGGAGATAGAAAATCCTATGAATGTACATCGATGGAGAAGGATAAAGGTGTGTGACTGTGTGGGATCAAAACAATTAATTTCTTAATCATCATTTTAAGTCAGTTGTAGATATTATTTACAGTTGTGCTTAAAAGTTTGCATACCCCTAGAGAATTAGTAATAGAAGTATCCTTGGTTTTTAACATGAGTGAGCAAGAAAAACATAATTTTTCTTTCATGGGAACTGTAGTTCTTAACAGAATGGCACAATCACAAAACAAAACATGAGAACAAAGACAATAAGAAATGACCCCTGTTCAAAAGTCTGCTACCCTCAGTTCTCAATACGGTATATTGCCCCCTTTAGCATCATTGACAGCATGCAGGTGTTTGTTATTGTTATCTATGAGGCCATGAATTCTTGCAGGTGGTATAGCTGTCCATTCGTCTTGGCAAAATGCCTCCAGATCATGCACAGTCTTTGGTCGTCTTGCATGAACCGCACGTTTGAGCCCAGAGTGGCTCGATGATATTAAGGTCAAGAGATTGTGATGGCCACTCCAGAATCTTCATCTTTTTCTTCTGTAACCACTGTAGGGCCAAATTGGCCTTGTGCTTAGGGTCATTGTCATGCTCCAATGTCCAAGTGCGTCCCATGGCCAGCTTTCATGCAAAATAATGCAAATTGTCTGCCAGTATTGTCCGATAACATTCATCTTGCCATCAATTGTCACAAGGTTCCCCATGCCTTTAGAGCTAACACCCCAAAAACCGCAGTGAGCCACCACCATGCTTCACAGTGGGGATGGTATTCTTTTCAGTATAGGCCTTGTTGACCCCTCTCCAAACATAGCGCTTATGGTTGTGACAATAAAGCTCTGTTTTAGTCCCATCACTCCAAATTACAGTGTTGTCAAACATATTGTAACCTGTTTTTTGTGGCACTGGCACAGTAAAGGCAACTCAAACATGCAGCTCAAGTATGGTCATATTGTGCTCCTTGAAACAACCACACTGTCTTTTTCCAGAGTAGCTTGTATGTCTCCCGAGGTTACCTGTGGGATTGTCCTTGTATCCCGAATAATACTTCGGGCAGTTTTGGCAGAAATCTTTATTGGTTTACCTGACCTTTGCTTGGCATCAAGAGATCCCAGAATCTTCCACTTCTTAATAATTGATTGATCAGTACTGACTGGCATTTGCAAGGCTTTGGATAACTTTTCAAATCCATTTCCAACTTTAAGAAGTTCCAGTGCCTTATTACTCAGGTCTTTTGACAGTTCTTTTCTGCTCCCCATGGCTCACTATCTAGCCTGCTAAGTGCATCCACGTGGGAGCCAAAATACTCATTGACTGTTTATACACAGACACTAATTGCAATTTAAAATGCCACAGGTGTGGGACGTTCATTTTTTATTGCAATTTTAACTTATGTGTGTCACCTTGTGTGTCTGTAACAAAGCCAAACATTTAAAGGTATTTAAACTTTTGATCAGGGACATTTGGGGTATTTTTGTTATCAGTATGATTTACAATGGTGTCAAACAACTGTGTGATCATTAATGGCTTCATATGATCACTATGCTTTCGTAAAAGTCAGATTTTCAGCATAAACAGTCATATTGACAAAATCAATGCAGAAATTTCATAATTTTATAAACGTATGAGCACAACTGTATATGCACATGCCAGCCTCTGTTTTGAAACCTTTTGACTCAGTCTACCATTTGCCCATACGTTTCATCATCAAGGACAGTTTTAGAACTCATTGTGATGAGTCTGTGTACAATGTTGGTTGGACCGTTCTGTCGATAAGAAGCGAGCAACATTGATTTTTATTGTTTTACAAGGCAATTCTGGGGAAAACGTCCTGTTTATGTTACTTCATTACCAGACATAGATAGGAAAAAAGGTGAAGTTAAGGTTAGGAGTTATGCATTAACAGCATCTTATTTGACATTCTTCAGGCCACCGACCCCAGCACCTATGAGTTGATCCAGAAAATCCATGCCTTACAGAAGCGCCTGATAACCAAGAATAAGGAAGTGGTGGAGAAAGAGCTTTTATTACAGGTAAAAACAAAATCTTACTCTCTTGAATCCCAAAGATTGCCATGGGCCTGATTAAAGAAAGCCTTCCTAAAGATGCTGCCTGGGTCTTTTGCATTTAACAAAATGCAAAAAATTAGCCTCTCTATTTTGAATGTATAATGTTGTTGTGTATATGTGCCATGAATTTCCAAGTTTGAAAGCCAGTTGTTAGACAATTTTGCTGACCTTTTATCTCAACAGCTTTTAATAACACTGGAAAAAAATTGCAGACTGCATTTTTAAGTAGAAATGTTTGCCCTAATATTTGTCTGTCAAAATACTAAATCCCTTCAGTTTTTATATTTTGTACCCCAAAGTTACATATTTTTCTTCTGAAGTCATCCAGGCTTTATGCTATGCTAGTAAGCAGTGGCTTTTGGTTCTACCTCTAATTAATAATATTCTCAGAAATCAATTTAGAATGTGTGCTTTTAACTTGGTTTAAATTAAACATGATATTAAAACACTAACTTTACTTGCCATGGGATCCTATACAATTGACAGAGAGTCAAAAGAGCTGTTTAAAAGCTATTTAAATGTTTTCAGGAACCTAATGACCATGCACATAATTCTTGCAGAATCAATATAACAAAATATGGTAATAAACTACAATACTGGCCAAAGGTTTCAGAACAGAAGTCTTTTGATAGAAACTGAAAACTGAATTCATCAAGGTGCCATTAAATTGATCTGATATTATAATCACAACATGATTAATTATAGATGAGCTAAAGGTTTTATAATTAGGAAAATTTTACTTTGCTGTTTTATGTGAATAACTAATTATAAATATGTAATTTCCAACAGTGAAAAACATTTATAACATACATCAGTAATGTTTGGATATACTGTATATTTTAAATACTTTAATGCATCTTTAGTTAATAAAAACAAAACAAAAATCCCTGGGTGTTCTAAAACTTTGACTAGTAGTGTATGTTTAAATTTAGTTATTTTATTGTTTTTTATTTAGGTTTAACTTGTCTCCTCTGCTACTGTTGTGTCTGGCACTAGGCCAAATATAATGTCTGGTTCGTTGGAGAAAATGAAAATCAAATTGCCATCCTTTGAAGAAATAATAGGGTTGAAGGGGATCCAGATTTGGTAGGCAAGTGCGCCAATGGATGTGTACATGTTTTGAAAGACCCAACTGTGACTCATCTTGGCTGACTGAAGCCTCATTCCTCTTCGCCTAAATTCTCAGGAGAAGGAGAAACTTTATGTGGAGCTAAAGCACATTTTGGCCAGGCAGCCTGGACCGGAGGCAGCCGAACAGCTTCAGAAATACCAACAGACACTGAGGCAAAAGACCAAACAGCTCAAGGTGCCCTTCGTTTTTCTTATTATTATTTACCTATAAAATTTGTCTATGTTCCTAAATCGTTTGAAGTACATATTTCATTTGAAGTACATATTTGACAGACTCCCTCATCATAGATTTCAGAAGAGTTGTTTGAAACCACACAACTGACATTATCATAAAAAATGTATATTTTATTTACCAAAAGCAATTGTGCTTTTAGATTTGTTTTTTTTGCAAGAACATTCGTTTTTCACACAAATGATCTTTATTTCACAATGTTGTATCAAACCCATTAACCGTATCACGGACTTCACTTCCTGTGGTCCCAATGGGAGCCTCCACCCACCCACCCTTTCCTCCTTGCCCTCTTAGCCACCATTTCCGCTTACTCATTGCCCTCCAACCCCACATGGGCCGGGACCCAACTAAAGCCTACCACCATTCCAATCCTCTCCAAACCATCATCACCTCCGTCAGTAGATCACCCCTCTCAGACCTGCCTGACCTAATACTGCTCAACACCGGTGCAGAATCAGAACAAATCACCACCTCCTCCAACCATCTCAGTCCCACTATTATAGCCACCATCTCAGCTGTGTACACAGACACCAGGTCCAGCAAACATTGACCACCAATACATTATATTCCAGGGCAACACCCCTGCCCCCTATGCCCTCCTATGCCCAGTGCACCTAACTTGATCAGCAACCCTTCCCTCCACATTGTGTCATACACTTTCTCAATATAAAAATACACCACATTCATAACCTATTTCCCGTTCAAGGCCTTGGCAATCTCTGTACTAACCGTCTGTCACCAATGCATGATATTCAACGCTTCTCTCCATTTGTCCATTACCGCCACCTACTGGGCCGAAGTGTGGTCCAGATTCAGGGAGGATTAACAGTAGAGTTGTCATTCTCAGAAATTGGACCAGGCCGGGCCTTAAATTCTACGAGGTTCGTGCATGTGACATGATTTACACTCACCTAAAGGATTATTAGGAACACCCGTTCAATTTCTCCTTAATGCAATGATCTACTCAACCAATCGCATGGCAGTAGCTTCAATGCATTTAGGGGTGTGGTCCTGGTCAAGACAATCTCCTGAACTCCAAACTGAATGTCAGAATGGGAAAGAAAGATGATTTAAGCAATTTCGAGTGTGGCATGTTTGTTGGTGCCAGACAGGCCGGTCTGAGTATTTCACAATCTGCTCAGTTACTGGGATTTTAACGCACAAACATTTCTAGGGTTTACAAAGAATGGTGTGAAAAGGGAAAAACATCGAGTATGCGGCAGTCCTGTGGGCAAAAATGCCTTGTTGATGCTAGAGGTCAGTGGAGAATGGGCCAACTGCTTTAAGCTGATAGAAGGGCAACTTTGACTGAAATAACCACTCGTTACAACCGAGGTATGCAGCAAAGCATTTGTGAAGCCACAACACGCACAACCTTTAGGTGGATGGGCTACAACAGCAGAAGACCCCACCGGGTACCACTCATCTCCACTACAAATAGGAAAAAGAGGCTACAATTTGCAAGAGCTCACCAAAATTGGACAGTTGGAGACTGGAAAAATGTTGCCTGGTCTGATGAGTCTTGATTTCTGTTCAGGCATTCAGATGGTAGAGTCAGAATTTGGCATAAACCGAATGAGAACATGGATCCATCATGCCTTGTTACCACTGTGCAGGCTGGTGGTGGTGTAATGGTGTGGGGGATGTTTTCTTGGCACACTTTAGCCCCCTTAGTGCCAATTGGGCAACGTTTAAATGCCACGGCCTACCTGAGCATTGTTTCTGACCATGTCCATCCCTTTATGGCCACCATGTACCCATCCTCTAATGGCTACTTCCAGCAGGATAATGCACCATGTCACAAAGCTCGAATCATTTAAAATTGGTTTCTTCAACATGACAATGAGTTCACTGTACTAAAATGGCCCCCACAGTCACAATAGAGCATCTTTGGGATATGGTGGAACGGGAGCTTTGTGCCCTGGATGTGCATCCCACAAATCTCCATCAACTGCAAGATGCTATCCTATCAATATGGGCCAACATTTATAAAGACTGCTTTCAGCACTTTGTTGAATCAATGCCACGTAGAATTAAGGCAGTTCTGAAGGCAAAAGACGGTCAAACACAGTATTAGTATGGTGTTCCTAATAATCCTTTAGGTGAGTGTATATATATAAAATGTATTTTCTATTATAAACGTAAAAAACATTTTGCAATCGAAAAAATAAATGTGAATTTCTTGTAGTTGAACAAGTTAATAAAATTATTTTAAAACAAATTTCATCCCGTTTACTCTGTTGAATATAATGCACTACCTCAAATGCTGACTGCAACAGGTGAATCGGAGATTGTCCGATAATTATGTAAACATCAAAATAGAGTACTTGTAATCAGAACTTCAATCCGTCTGAATAAATTATTGACTTCCCGAAAAATGTTTGCATCTTCTGTCTTGCCTTGTGCCATACACACACTCAATGACACATCTCCCTCATGTACAAACACACACACACACACACACAAAGTTTTGCTCATGTCTATAAAGGCTGATACACATGATAGGTGGTATGAGCTGCACCCTACACAAGTTGAGTACACACAAAACAGTACCTCATAGATTGTGGTCCTAAGAAGGATAACACCACAAACTGTAATCCGATTGGTGGCAATTTAAGAGGTCAGTGATATTTGGGTAAAACGTTCTGGGTCAAACTTCTAATTATCACCTGGCACTTTGCTAACTGTTTAACAGACCGATGTTGTTCCCGTGAAAGGGCTTTCTTTACAGTGAGTAGGTGGAACTGCCTAGGTTGATATAGGAGCAAGTCCAGCTTTAGTATTTTGGCAGAAACCTTGTTAGAATATTTATTTTATTGGAATGTGTCATTTTGATGGGGATATACTTACAATCAGAGATGGGCATAAATACAGTAATAGATTAATTTTCTGGGTTGGGCTAAATTCACAACTTTTGGGAAGTTCCTCAGTAAGACACTAATGACCAGGTAAAAGAAGTTCTGTAATTTTAGAATGTTTCCAATTGTTCCAATTGAAGGTTTTCGTTTTTCATAGCTCACTGCTAAGTTATGAACTTCTTTTACCTGGTCATTATGGTCGTACTGAGGAACTTCCCAAAAGTTGTGAACTCAGCCCAACCCAGAAAAGTAATCTATTACTGTATTTATGCCCATCTCTGCCTACAATATTTAAGTTGTTGGATATATCACATAATGTATATCACAAATAACAGCTCAGATTTAGGAGTATGTTCAATTTGAACACATACAAGTTAGGCAAGGCATTTAAACGTTTAAAGGATACCTCCAGACCCCTAAACACCCCAAATCATTGTGACGGTCATGTTTCCTGATTCTAAATGCCTTGTGTACTTCCATAGACAGACACTGTAATTATCCAGATTTTGTCACCGGTCACCTTTTTTAAACTATGACTAGTTTTATGGGAGGAGTTTGGTTTATTTCCAGATCTAAATTTGTACCGCCCCTGATGAATGGAGTTGATTCGAGAAGGCTGTCCTTCCAATATAATTTTTTTTTGTTTTTTGCAATGGGTAGTGCAAGTGATAAGATATCAAAGGAGATGGGACAATAAATATTTTGATCAAGTGCTATTGAATGGTAATAGTAGTGCTGGGAGGTATGACCAAAAATGTATATCAAGGTATTTATTTTTTCCCGCACAATCAGGTGTTCCAAGCATTTTCTACTGGTTGAGAGGAATTATCGCAGTAGACAACTTTAGCCCAACAACACTTGCATAAAATGGTTGTTTGGTCGATGTCTGATTTTTTTTAAACCAAAAAAAAACTTTTTGCCAAAAGTTCTTCTGTGTTCTACTAGTTCTGCAGCATCCATCTTTACCCTAACGTAACACCAAAGCACTACTGTTTACCCTCACCACGCCTCGCAGTCAGTGACAGTGCCGCAGCATGTTATAAATGTGTATTTTTAATGCTGCCGCTTGATCTATTTGTTTTAGAAAACGTAAAACAAACAGCCATTGTTGTCCTGAGTACTGAGCTGGATTTTCACTTATAAATCCTGCTTGTTACCATGTTGTAAAAATCTGTTTCCAGCTGTTCAAATGAATGATACAATTGAACAAGTAACTAATAAAAGGAGTCATGATGAATCGTTCAAACTGCACATCACTACTGTTTTGAGCATCTCCCCTACTGTTTCTTAAATATGTTGTCAAGCACTTCAGGCAGGAGAAAGGGAGGGTTAGTTAGCCACCATTCAAACTGGGCTTACAGTTGGGCGCAGCTTTTAAGCAAAGCCAAGCTACGTCATCCTTTGACAAGAATTAAACATTTGTTTCATGAAAATATGGAATATTTCTAGGGAGGGCTATTGGGGTTTTTACAGGAAGCGACTCTCTAGGGGGCGGGCACAAATTTCACTTTAAAATGTACTCTTGGTTGTTCTCGGATATATTGGCAGGCAGACCATTTTATACTTTAATAAGAAACTAATTTACTGTGGAACTTTCCTTTAAGTAAATCCAAGAACCAGTATTTTGTATGTGGAGTTAATAAACTTTTTAGTTGTGCTACATTTTATATGTCTTTGAAGTGTAGTTTCATGCTTCTTCCTCATGATTGATTTGTCTATCCTGTTTTTTTTACATGGTCCTGTAAATACCTTTGCCAAGGCATTAACAGCAGAGCTGCACATGCATGAGTCCAACACACAGGAATACAAGTCAGAGATTGAGAGACTGGCTCACGAGCTGAAGAACGTCAAGATGAAGTACCTCCATCAGAAACGCAGAGAACAGCAGGGCAGGTAAGATCCACCTGGAGTAGAACTTGTCAACTGAGTTCCCCATAGAAATGGAATGAGTAGAAACCTAATTGAACTGTTTTGCTTGGCCATTTGATTAATACACAAAAAAATAGCGACTGTTGTTAGTTGTCATGGTGACAACGCGCCAGTGGGGCTGTAAATTGTGTCATACTCACTATTTTCTGTGGGAGCAACTTTTAAAATAAACTTTTAAAATTAATGTGGGAAATTACAGTCTATGCTATGAGTGGATGGACCAACTCATGTTTGGTTCTCTTTCTGAAAAATGGCCACCTAATTGTCTGGGACGCTTGTGGATTTGCAGGGCGAAGGAGAGAAGCTTGGCCCAAGTAGAACTGTCAGAGATCCTGCCCCAGCGCCGTGACGGCCCACGTTTCATTGGTGGAGGCTTTAACATTAAGCAGGCTGGGAAAATAGCCACTTAACGGGAGAGAATTTAAGCCCTGTCACACTACTCCAATTATCTCCCTATCCCCTCATAAGTCCCTCCCTATTTTCTATTCTTTCTTAAAGGCTCTTCTAAACACAAAATAAATAGAAACATAATTGAACTGTGTTGGTGTTCCTCAATAAAGAGTTACATTAGCATGGTTGAATCAGCATGATCATTGTGTTCTGTATTCTCTATAGTATTTTACACAGTTTTTCTGTTTTACACCTATTAGTCTCCTTTCTCCATCAGTAGTATAGGGCTGGGTTATAGCTGCCAGGTCTCACACATTGACCATGAGACACATGCAATTGACTCTGATGACAATCTTATGCTACACCTTTTGTTTCTCATGGAGGAATCCGCCCCAATAAAATCAATGGGGTAATTCACATCTCCAGTGTTGATCTAGTATGTGCTGCAATGTCCAAACAAGCACTGCCTGTACTGTTGGAATCCTCGTTGCTACTCTGCATTCTGTCATCACACTTCACTGACAGAAGTTCATCACTGTCATCGTATTTCAGGCTGCGTTGACAGTACATGCAGAACTATAGCAAAGCCAGCTAAGGCTAGGATTGCATGCTTGAGGGCATGCAAGGATGTTTTTGCAACATGTCTCAAGTCTTGAACTTGGCATGTTTGTATGAAGGATGCTCCGCTTATTAAAGGGTTATTGTTGCTAATACAAAATATGTTAATTTAATGCAAAGTGTCCTGATCCTGGATAGCAAAACATGGGATTTCCAAATCCAGTTAATTCTGATCCAGATTAGACTTTTTCAACAATCGGGCCCAGAAGATGGAAGATGGATCATTGTGGTAGCTAGAATGGACAATGCAAACTTTATTATGTGCAATGTGTAAAACCTGTACATATTATGCTAGTTTCTGGTGCCCCCATTTGGACATTGGACTGTGCACAGCAGAAGCGTCATGCACCTATTTTTTTAAGGGGGCACAGTGTGCACGACACAGGGAAACAGGTGCCCACAAATACTGATTCTCAAAGGAAAATCCACTTGGCTATAAAATCCGAGGGGGCACTTGCCCCCTCAGTTTCAGTGGGCATGATGCCTCTGGTGCAAAGCCACTTTAGCCCATTCTACTGCATAGGTATATTGCTTCTACCACCACTTAAGGTCTAACTCCCATAAAATAATTATAATTGGAAACATGATGTTTTGGATTTTGTTACAGTGAAATTCATCCATTCAAGTTTTATTGTGACATGTACAGAAGACCCTATGTGTAACATAAATGTAATAATGAAGTGTCAGTGTAATAACAATGGTACACCCACCTCTTCCTGTACCATGTGGAACCAAGTCTTAGTGCATCATGACACAGGTTACATGTCATTATGCACAAGCAGTACCTGAGTCTCCTTTACTGCCGCTGGTCAGTTTATATCTGCTGTTCGATTGGCATAGAGATTAAATAGCTGTCAATATGTTTCATAGTAATAGGTACATTTTATTACACATATAGCAGGACATCAATAACTATAACACAATATTTGAAGTTGTTTTAGGATAACTTTGGTTAGGAATTTTTAATTGTTAAAGGGCACACATTCTAAATTAGTTATGATGTTGCAATATTTCAACGAGGAAATTCTATTCAATTTAACTGCCACCAGATCTACTAACATTTCATACTTGCCTCGTATTGCATAATGCTACAAATGGGCTGTTTTGGATGATCAAATAACCAGGCAGTGTCGTGTTTGGAATTTTAAAAAAAAACTGAGTATAAAGAACAGTTGTGTTGTATTAACTCAACATTCACCACAAGATGGCACCAACGTGTCATGTTTCACCTATAACGAGGCTATTCAGATGAATTTCCGTTCTTTTAGCAACACCAGAGCCCGTCTACGGAGAGCCTGTCCACTCCCTATGAAACCCCATTGTACCGAATTTAATTGCAGTTCCACCAGAGTTCCACTGGGGGTGAGCGCATGTGAGTGCTAGATGAATGGGAGTCTATGGAGCTAAACGGCTAATTTTTTCTCTTCCGCCTGATTGTCGTTGAGAAATCTCAGATTTGATTGTAGTTTTTG
>JACXGM010024785.1:0-15575 GCA_016801145.1 Umbra pygmaea | reverse complement strand
TTTGTTCAGAAATTTCTTTCTGTGTCTTACCCTCTTGCTTGAGGGTGTCAATGATGGCCTTCTGGACAGCAGTCAGGTCGGCAGTCTTACCCATGATTGCGGTTTTGAGTAATGAAACAGGCTGGGAGTTTTTAAAAGCCTCAGGAATCTTTTGCAGGTGTTTAGAGTTAATTAGTTGATTCAGATGATTAGGTTAATTTTTCATTATATGCTAATTATTTGAGATAGGAATTTTGGGTTTTCATGAGCTGTATGCCAAAATCATCAGTATTAAAACAATAAATGACCTGAAATAGTTCAGTTGGTGTGCAATGAATCTAAAATATATGAAAGTTAAATTTGTATCATTACATTATGGAAAATAATGAACTTTATCACAATATGCTAATTTCTTGAGAAGGACCTGTATGTTTTAAAAACTAAGAATGTATGAAAAATGTCATGCCTGCATAATAAGTATTTCTTCAGTTAGCTAAAAGATATATACATTTTAATTTTCTTTGGGCTATCCCTAACTACAATTATTAAACGTTTCTCAGATATGCCTATATAAATATGCCTAATATGTATAATTACAAAGTCTAAAAGTTATTATTGAACCATTTAAGCTACAGTCAGAAATCCAACTTGTTTCACCTGTTTTGGTTAACCCTAACTATAATGATTAAACATTTATCCATTAGAACTATTTTGCATAAATTGCATAATTTAACAATCGCAAAGTCTAAAATCATCCAACTTTAAATGTGTTTAGGCTATCCCTACACCATGTGCTATGTGTGCGTTAGTGAGGGTCGTTCACAAACGAATGGCTATTTTTGAACGGCTCTTTTTGGTGAATGATGGGAGCCGATTCGCAAACAAAAAAGAGGCGTTCATTTGGCTCTTAAACATTTTTGAGGCAAGATGTGTTAAAAGAAGATTTTTACAAAAGGAATTTGCCGTAAACCACAATCATTAAAATAAACTTGTAAAAAATGTGGGCTACTGTTAAAAACGTGTTAAACAAAAATATAATTCCAAGGTAATAGCCTGAATCGTGAATCATGAACCCAAAACCATTAAACGTACAATATGTAGTTTTTGGCCACTAGGGATCTCTCAATCAAAACAATAGCAAAACATGTACTTTGATGATGTCGAGAAGTAGCGTTGGATCATGGGTTTTGATGTCGTCATCAATGACAACCGGCCAATCTAGCGTCTCCGGCAGAAAAAATATTCACTGACAAAGTAATGTATTTTTAAATATATTATAACTTTATTCACGTTATGTTTGGCGGTTCCCTGGAACTTAGAGCAACTAGAGGAGTCAAAGGTTACATGACACCATTGAAGGGCAACAAAATGAAACGTCCTGTGTCTTTGATTAAATTATAATTTTCTCTGTGTTTGAAAGTTGGTGGAAACTTTTGGGATAATGTAAGTACACAACTAACAAATATATATAGTATAAGTATAGTGATGTTTGCTTTTTTAATGCAAAGTACATATTTTGTTATTGTTTTGTCTTCCAACTTTCTCAATCCAACAACTCTAAAAATGGCTGTTCATGCATTTATCACATGTCGGCTAGATTACTGTAATTCTTTATATCGTAGTATATCAAGTGTCCAAATCGCCTGTCTCCAATTAGTACAAAATGTGGCGACCAGACTCATCCATAAATGTTGGAAATATGACCATAGCTCTCCGATCCTCAAATCTTTACACTGGCTGCCAATTCGACAGAGAATAGATTTTAAAATTTTACTCCTCGTTTTTAAATCTCTAAATAACTTAGCCCCGGTCTATCTCTCTGAACTGCTACATCCTTACACTCCGTCCCGAAGCTTAATGTCTCTTGAGCAGGTTTTGTTGGTAGTCCCTCGCGCTAGACTTAAGCGTAGAGGTGAGCATGCATTTGCAGTAGAAGGGCCTCGACTATGGAACTCCATGCCCCTACAGATTAGAACGGCCCCTACCTTGTCTGTCTTCAAGTCCCTATTAAAAACCCACCTGTCCATACTAGCATATTAACCTCCATTTCTGGCTTTTCCTTACCTTTCTGTTTTTAGCCTACGTCTTATACTGCTTTTATTCTTTTTATTTGTGTTACTGTGTGTTGTGACACTGGTGTTTTTAGTACTTTCTTTTTAGATTTAACACTTCCGTAAAGCACTTTGGTCAGCCTAGTGGCTGTTGTAAATGTGCTATATAAATAAAATTAACTTGAACTGGAACTTTTGGAAAACTACATATTGTACCTTTAAGGAATACGTAACCTTTGACCGATGTTGTAATTGGCCAATGATGGAAAACAATAGGATATTCATAAATATACATGAAAACTTTACTAATGTATATTTTTAACTCTAAAACTATTTTTTTTATTGTTAATTGGTATTACCATCTTGTGATATACACAATCTGTGAATATGTGACTGCATTGAATTATAGATTTCTTTTACAGTCTATATATATTCAGTAGCTACTAGGATGCCAACATGAGTGACACTCCTAAAAGATCTAATATTTAGAAGCTGTTTACAAAAAAAATGGAGTATGCAGTATATGCAAAGCAATGCTATCAATGCTCCACAGGCATTCAACAGTCCTGTTGCCTCAGCTGAAAGTTACCTACAGTCATGTTCTAAATCCATCTTATGATAACTGTCCACAGCTTTACTAAGGCTACAGTAGTACATGTTATTGTAGATCATTTGGGCTGATTAGAACATGTGTATAATCTTTATTTGCAATAAAGGGTGATTTAAAAAAATACTTAACAAAGAGCCATTTTGAGAGCCAAATGAACCGGCTCTTAAGGGAACTGATCCAAGTGAGCCGGATCACTAAAGACTCAATTCCCATCACTAGTGTGCATCAAGACACTTTACAATAGGCATAGATAATGTTACTGTATGGTTGCATGGCTGATCAAACGTGAACTTTTTGGTCTGTGGTTCAAATTTGGTTTATGGCAGAAGAGTGAAGGTGGGGCTTGGGGTGCATGTAATAACTGTAGTCTCATTTCACACTGCTTTTTGCTGACAAACACACTCACCTAATCAGTCCCTCCAGGAAAACGTGATTATGCGATTGCGTAATTCAATGCATAATCAGCCAAAGTCTGCATATCTATGCGGGGGCTTCATTTATTCTAATACACTGCACTTTCGCCGCATAAATTGCAGATTTCCGTGCAAAATGCTGGGCTTGCATAATGTCATAATCCCAACATTTTCGTTGCAAAAAAGCAATATATATCTCATCAGAAAGTTGAAAAATGTTGTGTTTACTTCACACGAGCAGCCATTTTCCCGTTGCCATTGGAACGTTATGAAGTGACGTAATTACGTGACATGAACATCATCGAAACACTGCAGCTTTTGCAAGTTCTCGCAATTTCATCCCATAAAATTCAATAAATATCCTGCATATTCCATTGCATTTTTTTAAGAAAATGTGCCGCATAATCAAGGATTTTAGCCCGCAACAATCACAAAAAAAGGACTGCCTAATGAGAAATTATCATACTCCAGTTATTTGTTAAAGGTCACACCCTCCTGGTGAGCTGGAGTCAGTGCTTTCTGGCCACAGACTCTATTTTGTATATATGTGTCTGGTTTCTGTTTCCCAGATTATGATCACATGACTGGAGTTGTCAAATATATCACCCTTATCAATCAGGCAACTGCACTCAGCTGTCTTAATGTACTCATTAGTGTCAAGATTCAAGTTCCTGGGTTGTTTGGTATACTGTCGGTTATTGTTGTTTTGTCATGTGATGTGAACACTTCAGCAGCAAACATTGTGGAGACCAATACTTGTGTTCTGAGAATCACACATGTATTGGTCTCCACAACGGTTGCTGCATCAGTGTTCTTAGATCTTTTTTGTCAGTAGTTACTATGATGTTCTGAAGTGTAATTACAAGCATTCCAGAAGTGTCAAAGGCTTTTATTGACAATTACATTACGTTTATGCAAAGAGTCAATATTTGCAGTATTGACTCTTTTTTTTCAAGACCTCTGCAATCCACCCTGGCATGCTGTGAATTAAATTCTGGCCCACATCCTGACTGATAGCAGCCTATTCTTGCATGATAAATGATTGGAGTGTCAGAATTTGTAGGTTATTGTTGTCCACCTGCCTTTTGAGGATCGACCACAAGTTCTCAATGGGATTAAGTTCTGGGTAGTTTCCTGGCCATGGACCCAACATTTCAATGTTTTGTTCCTTGAGCCACTTAGTTATCACTTTTTCCTCATGGTAAGGTGCTCCATCATGCTGGAAAAATCATTGATCATCACCAAACTGTTCTTGGATTGTTGGGAGACGTTGCTCTCGGAGGATGTGTGGGTACCAGTCTTTATTCATGGCTGTGTTCTTAGGCAAAATTGAGTGAGCCCACTCCCTTGGCTGAAATGTAACCCCACACATGAATGGTCTCAGTATGCTTTACTGTTGGTATGAAACAGGACTGATGGTAGCTCTCACCTTGTCTTCTCCGGACAAGGTGTTTTCCAGATGGCCCAAAAAAACTGAAAGAGGTTTCATCAGAGAAAATTTCTTTACACCAGTCCAATCCCTGTACCTTTTGCAGAACGTCGGTCTGTCCCTGATGTTTTTCCTGGAGAGGTGGCTTTTTTGCTGCCATTTTTGAAACAAGGCCTTCCTCCAAATTCTTTGTCTCACTGTGCATGCAGATGCAATCACACCTGCCTGCTGCCATTCCTGAGCAAGTTCTGTACTAATGGTTCCCTAATTCCGCAGCTGAATCAGCTTTAGGTGGCAGAAAGCAATCATGACGGCATGTCTTTACTTGCAGGTAACCATGGTTGACAAAGGAAGAACAATGATTTCAATACCACGCTCCTTTGAAAGTATCCAGTTTGTTTCTCTAACTCAATCGGCATGACAAGAGTGATCTCCAGCCTTGTCCTCATCAACAGTCTCAGCTGTGTTAACAAGCTAATCACTGACATAATGGTAGCTGGTCATTTTGTGGCAGGACTGAAATGCAGTGGAAATGTTTTTTTTCCTTGTAGCCGTTTGATTAGTACAAGTTCTTTTCAGATTTAAACTCTGTTTTATTTTCATACCTCCTTCGTATTTGTGTCCTTCACTCCCTACTACACAATGCCTTGTGACATATTTCTTCCCCCTGCAGGGGAGCATGACACAACAGATAGTAAAGCAAATGGCAGTGCATATCAGAGGTTTGTGTTCATCCCTGTCAACCCAACCAATACTTTACAGTGATTCTGATATCATTTATGCGGCTCACTATAAAAAATTTGAGAAAACTGTTTGTTTTGTGCTGAACATGTCACTAAAAACCAACTACTTGGAGGAAATATCAAAATACTGTTCAATTGATTTTCTCTTCACAGCAATATCTGAGTAGCTTACGTGGTTGTATTTTCAATCTATTATTTTTGTTGGGAGCAATATGTTGTATTGATTCTGCCTCACAGCAATATTTGAAATGCTAAAGTGATTTCATATGCAATATAACATTTTGTTGCGAGCCATCATTTGTATCGTAATTTAAATTGAAAAATAGATTGTTGAATCAGGCTGTGTATTTTGTTCATCGACCAGGTGCCATGGGATTGCAACTGCCGTTCTAACTATTTTGTCACCTGTATGGTGCAGCTGTCACCTTTTGGTCCATAAACGGAAGTGGTATATTTTATATTGTACAATAAAAATTGAAGAATTATTCAATAAGACCTGCCAACAGACACATATTAAAACGTTGGCAAATAATGAGTCATTTAGTGGAGATCTAAATCAAGTATGTTGATCACAATCAAAATCCTTTATTACAAATTATCATAATTGCATCGCTACAGTAAGGAGCATACTGTACATATTGAACCTAAATGAATGAAGAATAAAACTATATAATAATCTGGAAGGGCATAATTTCTCTCCTGTTGTAGTGCTGTCATACTGGTGTGTGTGTGTGTGTGTGTGTGTGTGTGTGTGTGTGTGTGTGTGTGTGTGTGTGTGTGTGTGTGCTTGCGTGCGTGCGTGCGTGCGTGCGTGTGTGTGTGTGCGTGTGTGTGTGGTGACTGTGTGTGATTATATGCTTTGTTTGAGGACGTCATTTTATTCTGGATAAATTATCTTAAACACAGTTTTCCATCAGTTACAACCTCTCAGTGATCAAATGAATGCCATTTTGATTCTGTTTAACTTTTCAATTGTGTAATTGCCTTTATCTGAATTACTTGCACTTAAAAAAAATCCATTAAAATAACACTTCACAACAATCCTGCAAAAATATTCACAGAAACCAATGCAGCCCAGGAGGAAGTCATCCATTTTCATCGATCAACTGAGCTCCAACTCATAACTAAACTAATATTTGTGGGCACTCAACAAACAGAATGATAACATGCCCCTTGTATGTATTTTCTCCATCTGGGCAAATGACTGGAACACAAAAACAAGGGGAGTTCAAATACATGGGTCATTTCAATATTCAATCAAATTACTTTTTGTGTTAAACACATCTGTGACGTGTACACCCTATTTCATTTAAAGTGTAAAATTTTGCACAAACCCATATACTGTAAATTATAGTGCACAACTTCAAAGGTAATGCATTATACAGTAGATGGGTTCTGGTACTTAGGGATTGAGATTGTGTATCTTTACAAACACAGAATTTTGGAGTCAAACTGTTTCTGAATTAAATATGCTGGGATTTACCACCCATATATATATATATATATATATACATGTGTGTGTGTATATATAATCAACTGCATTGTATCTGAATCTTCATTTGTTTTCACTATCTTGTCTGTCACCTTGATTGATTACGGCTGCAAATGTGGAAAGGTTGAGTGTCTCACATATTGACCTTTTTCAACACTGTTTTTAATTCCCATCTGACATGATGATTGGGACATACAAAGCAAAAATTTAAATCACAACTGGTCTAAATAACAAACAATTAAATATATAACCAAGTTCTGATGCAAAGATGCTTTAATGCAATTTCTACCTGTGTAAGGGGTAAATTCCTGAGTCTTCCAATGTGCATACTGTAATATTAACAAGGGAACGATTTGGGCTCATCAAGACAATGTAACATTGTTAGGCCATTGTGGTTCTTACAATGCCATTCCTACAACCTGACCCATTGGTTGGGGCACTTTCTAAAAGTGAAGATTAACATAAATGCGTTATATCAGTTAATAGATTAAACACACATCATTGTAACTCTGAGGGCCGGTTTAGGTTTCCTTATCCTGGAATAAATAATCAAGTTGAATGGAAATCTCCATTGATCTTGCTTTTTAAATCCAAGACTAAGATTAATCCTTGTCTGTGAAACTGTACAGTTTTTCAATGTACAGTACATGGTGGCTGAGCCTGAGGAGTGATGTCCCTGCAGTCTGTAACCTAGCCTTACCTGGCTGCTGCTGCCTGGTGGATGTAAAATCAAGTTGTTTTTTATTTTAAATGAGTGAAGAGAGTCCGAGCATGGTTCCTGCTACATCAACAAATTAATCCCTAAATGAATCGGGCCTGGACAGCTGTAATCTCTGATAAAACTGCAAGACTTTGATTAGGCTGCAGGTTAAAGGTTGTTACCTGGTTCTGGTCTCACAAATACATTTAAAATTACATTTTAGTCATTTAGCAAGCAAGTCTTATCCAGACCAACTTCAGTTCATTGCATTCATCTGCTGATAGCTAGGTGGGAGAACCACACAACCCAGAAAAAGTACTTTGCAATGTGAAGTAGCTATCAGCAAAGTCAGTGCTGGAAGGAAATAAGTAAGGTGCAAGCATTAGTTGGTGGGGGGAGGGTGTTGGAATTATTATAGACAATCTTGAAAAAGGCAGGGTTTCACATATTTTTGAGGCAATTCTCCATGCTGCGAATACCATATCATTGTAGGACCAGAGCATGTGCAAGCTACAAAAAATGTCAATGGAGGGTGCAGAAGAGCAGGGTGAAATTAGAAAGAACTTGGGAAGGAAGACCACACTCTACATTGATCAAGCTAAATTATATTGTCATACTGTTTGCAGAGATCAACAGTTTTGACCAGGATCAGAGTGAGGTTATTTACCATCTGGTAGCAGTTAATGTGGAGTTATCATACACAACGGACAGGTCTTTCAGCAGTAAGGACTATCTCCATAAGAAGAGCTGCTGCATTATGGTTAGTTTTCATCTGCATAACACTTATGACAGATAATTTGAGAATATGGCAAAGTCAAATTAGTAGATTTACAGAAGTAAAAGGAACCCTGGAGGACACCAGTAGCGAGAGCCCAATAAACCAATTATAATAACTAAAAAATAATAATGATTTACCATGCCACGAGCTGTGTCTAAGGTCTTGGAATCAGCTATATATTGCCCCTTTCACACTGCAACGCAGCGCCATATGCCAGACCACATTTATCAAGTTTTGGTTTAGGTTTCCATCTACCACCAGGATGCCTGAATCCAAGCTAAGTCAGGCTATATTGTTGAAGAAAAATACACAGTAACCACTCTGGACAAAGCAGACCGGTTACAAATGGGGAAATTCAATAGCTAATGTAATTTGTTTATTTACTTGAATTTATCAGTTTACTTAAGGATTCTAAATATATTTTCACTTCTATGCACTATTAAATTATATACACAGTAGATAACATAGAAATAAATATAACAAGCTTAATTATGTTATTTCTTATTTCGCCATTTGTACAGAATCTGCAATGAGGAAAAGACTTGGGCTTCCACAGCAACCATACATCTCAGAAATTCAACATATTTCCAGTTTGTTACATTTCAGCTGCACATTTTATTATTAAGGTATATTAGTCCATTACTTTGCACCGTCATGTGTCATTGCGGCGGATTCATGCGAGGATTCATGTGATAATGGAACATTCCAGACATTCCATTGCGATTCAAATTATATTCAAATGTTCACAGTTAAGGTTAAGATTAAACATGACGTTACGAATAGTGATGGGAATTGAGTCATTTTATTGATCCGGATCAGTTCACTTAAAAGAGCCGGTTCATTTTACTCTCAAAATGGCTCTTCGTTCACTATTTTTTTAAATCACCCTTTATTGCAAATACTGATTATGCATATTTTCTAATCAGCCCAAATGATCTAACAGCCACAATAACATGTACTACTGTAGCCTTAGTAAAGCTGTGGACAGTTAAACTTTTATTTGTTCATTTATCTTTCACTGAAAATTTGGCATTTAATCCTGGCTGGTTTCATGCATTAAAAGAATAAGTGCTAAATCTTGTTAAAAATGCAATAACTCTTCATTGTATTGAAAGAACAGTAGAACAGATCACAACAAAAATAATTAACACACATTAACTTATAATGTAAAATGGTTGGGATAATATTTACTGAGTAGGCTAATATTATTATTATTACCAGATCAACATGGCATTTGTTCTAACCACTGGCTGAACTATAAACATCTCAAGGTTGAACTAGCCTATTCTTATACAGTATGTCACAAAGTAGTTGGATAAGGGGATCCTTCATCAAGAAGGATTAGAGTACAAAAAGTTGTCACACTATTGCAGGCAAATTTTGCTGGGAATCCTTCTTCAGGGGAGGTTAGCATTCAAAAAAACAAGTTCTCACTTTTGCAGGGCTTATTCTGTTTCTCCTTTCGGTTATAATTTCTCCTGTTTTGGAAAACACTCTCTCGGTTGGAGCTGATGTTGCCACAGTACACAATCTCTGGGTCTTGACTCTGGATAGCCTGGGGTAAACAAAAGGCCGACTTTCCCACCACTCAAGGGGGTCTGCAGAAGGATTTCTTCTTGCAATACATCCAGCTACCTTTTCATCAAACATGCTCCAAATTGTAGACCTCTCCTGTGGTTCCACTGTGGCTGCTGCTCTCTGATCTGCATCTGACTGCTGGTTGCTGAAGTTCACTCTCTCTGCTGCTACAGCAATGTGCTGTAAGGCCTCATCAGCAGCTCTATCCTAAACAGAAGCTTGCTTTTTGAATCTGGGGTCCAGTGCTGCTGCCTCTGATAGGAAGTGGTTGTATTCCATCCTGTGGAACCTGTGTGCCGGTGTTCATCATTTCTGTTATTTGTCCACTGGTAGTTGTGGTTCTCAAAGTTGGTAGTGACTCACTGCAGGCCCTTGGCGAGAATGATGACTTTAGATGCCATTACATAGCTGCAAAATAGAGAAATAAGTGTTATCAGATAACATAATATTCTGATTATCTATATATGTATGTATATTATTTTGATGATAGATAGAGATAGATAGATACAGTGCTTTGCTAAATAATATACACTCCTGACACATTGGTATACAGTAACATATTGGTATTAGTAACAAAAAAATGAAAATTTTATCTGGGGAAAAATTGGTTTTAGGCTCAAACATATTTTTAAGAACAATAAAAACCTAAAATATGTTGCTTGTACAAGTATTCCACCTATATGCTTTGGAAACTCACAATTTAAAATATTGCCTAAAGGAAGGAAACAAATATAAGACAGACAATAAATTTAATGTACGATTTACCCAATTGTAATTAAAGATTACACTGAACAAAATTATAAACAGAACACCTCTGTTTTTACCTGTTGTGGTTTTAAATCACTGCGTGGGAGTTATCAGTTTCGCTCCCTCAAAACTTGCAACATCTGTTTCATTGTGCTGTGTGATGAAACTGCACATTTTAGAGTGGCCAGCCTAAGGCACACCTGTGCAATAATCAGGCTGTCTAATCAGCATCTTGATATGTCACACCTGTGAGATGGATGGATTTTCTGTGCAAAGGAGAAGTGCTCACTAACAGAGATTTAGACAGATTTATGAACAATATTTGGGAGAAATCAGCCTATTGTGTACATAGAAAGTCTTCGATCTTTGAGTTCAGCTCATGATAAATGGGAGCAAAAACAAGTGTTGTGTTTATATTTGTGGAGTCAGTATATTATAGGTCTTCTGCATTTTTAGTCGGCTCGCTAATTTTGTACTTTGAATAAACTGTGATGCAGGATTTTACAATAACACTAACTACTAATATCTTGTCCTGACATGATTAGCATATTGCCAGAAACATTCCATTTAGAATCAATGGATTAACTTAGATATATGACATTTGAGCAAGCACCTTGGAGATTGCTATTTAAAACTGAAACAATGAATATAACATCTGATAGGCAGACGGCAAAATCGGTACAAATACCTGTTGTTGCAATCCAATTGCTAGGTCAGAAACAATAGAAAATAATGTGTAGATGCTTTTTACAGAGGTTTTCAAAGTTGTAAATTATCTGGCTAGATTAGAAAGTGGATGTGCAGTGATTTTTCAGAAATGTAAACCTACTGTACAACTGGCATCATGTGAATTTTTCATCTAATCTACTGCAAAATTCTAAATAATTTGTTTGCGAATGTGTTGGCACAATATGATTTTTTCTGTGATGCAAATTAGCATTGTTAATGTTAATAGTGAGTATTTTAAAACCCATAATGGCTGCTGACGGCCTCTCTTTAATTGACTGTAGTGGCCGCAGACAGCCTTGTTTTTGTAACGTTAATATTCTTACAAGGAACACAAAATATATTTTCAAATAATATAATACTAATAATACATGGTACTTATATTGCGCTTTTCAAGGACCCAAAGATGCTTTAAAAAAACTATCTAAGTAAGGAACAAAGAAAAACAAAAAGACAACAGCAAAATGGTTTATGGGAAGGCTTTTTTAAACCTTTTTTTAACATCTTCTGCGGTGGCAGAAGATGCCCCCTCAAATTCTTTATGAAAAGGAAAGACGTAGATAATTTGTGGAAATATAAAATGTACTTAGAACTACTACACAGTGAATATGGCACAAGATGAAAGAAAATACATATGTTACGTACATCTTTCAAATGTAAATAAAAAGCCATATATTGAGATAAGGTCCTGAAAACACTTATAATAATGTCCCCCAAGGAAGGATAACATATGTCTAAAATTTTAGAATGATAGAGTCAATAGCCAAGGAGCTATTGACTATTTTGTAAGAGGACCCCGTGTCCTTCACGATTGTGTCCAAATTAATAGTTGTCATATACATAACTATAAAAAACCTTGATATGGTTTCTATTATAACAAAACACACGTATTCAAACAAATGGTATGATATGGTTATGATTTTTTTTACATACGCATACCCATCTCCTCCTTGCGTGGAGAGCTTGCGGAGTCAATAAATGAAGTTTATAATTTCTGGCTTTCAAGAATCAATAAAAACATGATATTGTTTCTATTCATACAAAACACACATATTCATACAAATGGCATGATATGGTTATACATTTATTTATTTTACAAAATCCAACTACATCTAAAACGTAAATTGCCACTTCATACATGGACCCATCTTCTCTGTGTGTGCCGATGCAGCCTAAAAGTCAGGTAATTATGGATTCTCTGATAGCCTGGGGATTTGGAATCAGATAAAAGCCAGCAGCTGGAACACTGTTTTGAAGGTCGAAAGTCCGGAAATAATTTGTGATAGTTGTAGTGATAGATTGTAAACAGGCCCGGGGTGGGTAATCGGGAGAACCGGGAGAATTCCCGGTGGGCCGCTAGTTGTTGGGCCGGTAAGGTGGTTCGTGAAAAGCTATTTTAAAATCGCTATAGGCCAACTTGTTGCAATTCGGACTGGGCCACCTGCCTGCAGATGTGAGGTAGTGCGGCCCCTTCTTCGAGCGCACCTCTCATTCACACGTCACACACAAACACAAGAGCTGCTACGCTCCCACGGTCCACATCAAACGAGCCTTCAAAATAGAATTGGTCACCAGACCAGGAATGTCATTTAGTTAATTTCCGTTTACCCACTTAATATTTAATACTGTTAATAATGTTTATCTAAATTATAATCGCAACAACCTCTTTGCCAAAAGAGTGGAATCACGAATGTTTACTCCCTGTGCGTGATTAATTTAGCGGTAGTCGTAGTCTGTTCTCCTGAGTGCGCGTGACGGCTGAGAGACGCAGCAGACGCGTTAATAATGTCTATTAGCTACTACAGTATATTAGCTAAATCCTGCGCCTGTTTTAGAAATAGAAAAACTCTTCCAAAACAATGCAGACTGTTGGAAAATGAGTTTTCAAAACGGTAAAGTAAATAGTCGCTGAAATTTCAGTCAGGTGTCTATCTATCTAGATCTACAGTCAGTCAGTAGTTAGCCAGCATGCAAGAGCTCTGGTTATGTAATGTAGGCTACTGCAAAGTTACTATTACATGTAACTAGCGAACTGTGTAGCTCAAATGTATAGCCTAACTGTCACAGTAGCTCATTTAACTTCTCTTAATACGAGAATGAATGATGTGCAGTGAAAGACAACACACGCTAAGCCATCATTCATATAATTATCATTGTAAACTGCCTCATAAGTGAGGTGTATTGCCCAAGATGACATAAGATGTGATGTGAATGGTAACCCTGTCTTCTGCATTTGAATTCTAAACAGTGGACAAGCGTCATTCTTGTTTTGTGAAGAAATAATCTGTTCTTAGTTTTGCTTAGGTTATTGTTTCATGATTTACAGTGTGCTTCATGGGTGACAACTGTTGCTAGAGTTATGGAAGAATTAGTTGATTTGAGATGTATGAATCATTTTGGTCGTTTTTGTGAATTTTTTATGTGAAATGAACTGCTGTGCAACACTGAAAGCTGTTTAGTGGAACTGTGTATATAGTTTTGAAAAAGAAACCTGGGAAATGGGTCCTAGTGATTGTGAAAACACAACATAAAAAAAGAAATGGGCGGTATATAACCTCATTCTTCAAACTTAACATTTACCTTCTTTGGTCAAGACTCTGTATTTACTGTAGTCATCTAATTACTGAGGATTTTTTGTTTAATAGTGTTAGCATATACATTTAAGTTGTCTCTGTAAATAAATAAATAATAAAATATGTACATTAGGAAATAACACAAGTAAAGCGATTAGATTATTTGCAGTTACTATTTACCCCATCACAAAATGGGCTGGTGCACCATGAAACTCCCGGGCTGAAAATGTTTCCCACTCCGGCCCTGATTGTAAACTATGCTGTTTGCTGTAAGGTTAGACTGAGTTTTTGATCATTTTCACATAACAGATGGATTATACCAATGAATACAATGCCCATTTCATTGCTGGGACCCTTTGGATGACGAATCAGGGAAAGATAGTTGACTGTAAGTACCAATTTTTTGTCAAACATGGATGTTTTAGCTGAGTCCCAATAACAAACGGCTTGGTGACATGATTTGCACTCATGTCACAATAAACATGAGTGCAATGCTTTTTTTTTCTTGTCATAGTTATTGTAAATGGGATAATTTACCTACATTTATGAAATTCTAAGCATTCTTTACATGTCAGACATGTACATTATATAAAGAGTAATATTTGCACTTGTAAAAACAAAATAAACTTGTACTTTTTGTGCTATGTCTGTTTCTTCAAGATGTGTGAAAAAATCTGATTTATTTTTAGAATTCTCAGAATTCTACAGCCACTGTACAGAACTGCCCGGCCCTTCACAATACCTTTAACCACCATTAACTGTAGTACTTTTACACACATTAGCATACCAATCTTCTAGCATGCCATTCTCCTTTGCAGCATCCACACTGCATCCAGCCATCACAGCATTGCACGTAACGTGTTGTCAGCCTAAATACAATGGTATAAAATGGATGAATTACACAAATTATTTATTTATTATGAAACATTAGAATATGAAAGTAGTTATATAAGTGTAAAATGCACAAAATTGTCAGAACGAGTAAGATTAGTAATAATTTTGGTCCTGAACTGTTTTATAAGCAAGTAGTAGGACCTTAAAATCAATCCTTTGGGAAACTGGGAGCCAGTGTAATGATTTCAGAACTGGAGTAGGGCTGGGCAATAAAACAATAACGATTAAAAAATGTGTTCGATAAAATGTTTGAATTTCTTTTTCTTCGTCGGAAGAAACCTGAGGTTGCAAAGCAATTTTGGTTGCATGAACAAAGGCACTCGCTCTCTGTTAACCTAGCAACGAAGCGAGTGACACGCTAGCAGCCAATCATTTAAAAGTATCAAGTTTGGTTGCGCAGTATTGTTGTCTCGTAAGTCATGTTGGATTCTTCAGTAACTGAAACTGATAATTTAGAAATTAGTGCCGCAGCGAGCAAGGAAATCGTTGATAAAACGGGAAAAGTCAGGTCGCCAGTATGGTAGTTGTTTGGTTTTTAAAAGTCTGACCGTAGTCAGACCAATGTCGTCTGAAAATATGCAAAACCGTCGTCCTCACCAAGACTGGTAGTGATACCACAAACTTGTTTTCCCCACCTTCTCAGGTCTCAGGTTTCTCTGTTTATATTGTTAGTGGTTTGACCAGAACCACACGTGTTCGTTGATTGGTAAAAAGAGTAACTCGCTGACAAACGGTTAAGTTCTCAGTATAAGTTTAATGGGTAATAAATGCAATCTTCATGTACAAGGGACTCTCTGACACACCACACAGGATGGTCAGGAAAGTCTGGTCTGATTCCACATAGTTCTTCGTTATATGGTCG
>JACXGM010024784.1:0-15578 GCA_016801145.1 Umbra pygmaea | reverse complement strand
GAAACCAGGTGTATGGGATAACGGAGGGGAGGAGTCATTGATGAGTGATGAATGGAGGGATTTGATGAGGGAATCTGCACCACCTGTGGGGAAACATACAGACAGAACAGAACAAACACAGAAAAACACAGAAAAACAACCAGCTAAATAACACAAGGTAAACCCTTTTATGCTACTACTAAACTGGGGGACGTAACAACTGGTCAGTCCACACAACCACAGTGGGGAAGGAAGTGCGACAGTGACTGGACAGTCTCAGGAGGCTTCATCAAGATTATGCAGATTGGCTTGGTTTGAAAACTCAAAGGTGTCTGACTGAATGGCTTTACACATGGTGATTTGTTCAGCCGATCATGACTTTCGTTCAGCCCCATAACAACACCTACAACACCAAGTGTTGCGGAAAGACAGGGAAGATCATGATGCCATCCAAGCCTGGGAATGTTCCACCTGACGGCGCCAGTACAGGAGCATCCTGTCAAAAACGCCAGACTGGGTACCAACGTGTCACAATTAACACCAGAAGTCTCAACAACACCCTAAACGTTGGCGGGGGTCTGACGGTTTCAGCACCACAGACTTTCTTTTCTCTGCATGAACACTTAATCCAGTGATCTACTGAAGCAGAGGAGATAGAGGGGAGGAGGAGTTACATAAGGCTGGTAAAAATGGGACCGGGAGAGATGAGAGGATGAACGAAGAAAGAGGATAGAGAGAAAGAAGAGGATCAGTGAAGAGAGAGAGAAGATGATTGAAGAGAGGTGAGAACGGAAGACAGAAATAAATTAAGAGAAAGAATAGAGGGAGAAAAGAGGAGTATGTATGAAAATAAAGAGGAGTGAATGGCTGCCAGTCACATTGGAGCTTTGAGGTTTTATCTCCAATGAGGACATGCTAACAGTTCCCTGAGCTCCTGTGGTTTGGTTTGTGCACATTTGCATGGTTTATTGTGTGTGCACGTTGATGTGTTCAAATGTGTTTGTGTGTATGTGTCTGCGTGTCTTTGTCTGTGTGATGCCATCTATCAGAGTTTGCCAATGAGTTGTCAAATCTCCTTCAGATTTTCACTGCATGCCAAGAGGAATTGTGGGTAACATGCACCATGTTGCCACCATTACCCCTGATAGCTGTTTTTGGAGTCTCAGAAGACTGTCATTAAATCATAAAAATTCTAATATTTTCGCCCTTATATCACTACCAGCTTGATGTAGGATTTTGTTGCTGTAATAATCCATGGTGTGGTTGAGAAGTAGGGGAGAAAAATGAAAAGGATAAGGAGAAATAAATTATGTTTAATATAACTAACACTGTAGCAAAAGTAAAGGAGCCTTGATGGGGCAAAATAGCAAACATACTAACACACACACCGTACGTAGAAACAATGACAGACAGTACAGAGAAGCACAAACAGGAACTAAGTACACTTGATGAATTAATGATTGAAGCCTGGTGTACGTGGTTGCCGGGAGCACTGGACCTCTATAGGATGAATATTATCTAATGGTAGACATGTGATACAATGTCTGGGAAAACAGAGAATGAACAAGAACATAAAATGTTCTGCTCACCAGGAGGGGGCAACCATTACAGTACCTTCCAAAAGGCGCATCTCCAGCCGTGCAAGGGCCCTCCTTTTGGAGGGCAACCCAGACGCCACCACTACAAGGACAGAAGGAGAGGAGTGAGGGCCGGCAAAACTCACTTAGGGAGGGGACCCAACCGCAGGGACCCCCATCTAGAGGGAGCGGACGAGGGAAGGAGGAGGGATCGGAGGCAGTTGCCTCATGGGGGAATACAATTAGGGTGACCAAGAGGGCAGAGCCTGGAAGGGAGGGTGGTGCAGCCGGCAATGGCTGAGGGGTGTGACAGCCGGGTAACAGCCATAAGGGCAGTTCTGTAGTCACAGGGGATGGTGTAGCTGGTACCCGCATAAGGGTTAAGCAGCAGGCTCTGGTTGTGAGGGCAGTGCTGCAGGTGCCAGCCATGGTGCAGGGGGAGGAGCCCAAATCTCAGCCGTTGGGGGAGGAGCCCCAGTCTCAGTTGCTGGAGGCATTGCGGCCAGCACCGGCGAAGGCATGGGGGAAAAGCCCTAGTGGTTGTGACAGGGGGCAGATCCCCTGGCAGTGACATGGGGGAGGAGCCCCAGCCTCAGCCGCTGGGAAAGGTACCCCTGTTTCTGGTGCTGGAGGAGTTGCGGCCAGCACCGGTCAAGACATGGGAAGTGATGCAGCCCATGTTGGTGGAAGGGGCAGTGCGAGTATCACCAGATGAGATACAGGGGTTTCCCGACTCCACATAGCCCCCCCCACCTGGGATGGGGAAACCAAGGTTGCAGTCCCCTGTTTCCCTGCATTTCATGGATAGGAAGTAGCAATCCTGTGCCCGAAACAGGATGTCTCTTTCACTTGTCGATCTGTGACCAGCGTCATCAGCCCCACTGTCTCCTCCAAACACCGATAGAGGACAGCGAATGGGCTGTAGCCCGTCTCCACTACTCTGAACCCGAAAGATATGTAGCATAGTTTCAGGATGCCTGGATGCTATCAACGGTGAATAGAAGGATAGCATCCAGTTCATCAAAGCGGCCGTCTTACTCTACCTGGTAGCCATAGGCTCCTCCCTCTCTCTCTGCTGTTTTCCTCCTACCTCGCTGTCACCTTCTTTGGTGGGTAATTATGAAATAATGCATGGTACAATGTATGATGTAATGGTAGTCATGTGATACAAAGTACGAAAAAACAGAGATCCTACCAGAACACAAAATGGAGGGGGCAACCGTTACAGAAACAGTGGAAGTCTTCTTAGCCTCTCTTAACTTCTCAGTGGTTGAGTGACATGTCTATTCAGGTTTTTGTTCATTCCCTTCAATTAGTGCCTAATCAAGACCTAGACTGCCAGGTGAGGGAAGATCCTAACCAATTAGTGACCTACTCAATCAGTCAATCACAAGGTAAAAGACAACCTGCAGACACTAGGCCCTCAGTGGAAACGGTTGGACACCAGTACCTTAGGGGATTAAATTCCAAATACGGTATGTGGATAAATGGCAGACTTTCTTAATAGCTTGCAGACACACCGATCTGACCTGCCATAAGTCAGATTTTTTAAATGATATCCTTGTTGGTTTTGCGTCACTCTTGATTAACTTATTTAGGTATTAAGTTAATTTAATTAGTTTTTCTTACTCGTTATTTTGTGTATTTCTGTTGTCTGTGTGGGGGACGGGATTGAGGATTGGGTGTGGGGATGGATGTGCATAAGGGGAGATCAGGGAGGGAGTGTCACAACATGGCAAAGACAGGAAAGTTTAATAATGGGCTTGTGGGTTTGTTTATGTTAAGTTATGATCTGGTGCAGCACCTCGTGGGCACTGGGGATATATCGGCACTTGGTTTCCTTCAGTGGATCTCAAAAGTCTCCTGGGGGACCCCCAGCCTTGCCATATAGTAGATGTATCCCAGAGCTAGCACACCTGAATCAACTTGTCAACTAACCATCAAGCCCTAACCTGCTTGAATCAGGTGAGCTAGTTCAGGGCTACAACAAGACTGTGAAATTGCTGGGGGTCCCCCAGGAGGGGTTTGAGAACCACTGCCTTAAGAGCTCACACCCGTGGGTGATTAGCAATCAAGTGCCTATATAGACTCAGAGGTTGGTGCCTGGCATTGTGAGTACATTCTCCTTTTTTCCTATTAGCATGTGGATATATTCTACTAGTTTGTGTCTTCTCTACAGTTCGAGTCGCAAGTAGAGTATTCAGAACTGTTGTGTAAGCAACACTACACCATCTGGTTGTGACAGGGAGGGCTAGGTGTGCTGGATGGGGAGGGCTGGGGAGAGGATTGGGAGAGTTGGAATGTTCTGGTGGTGGGGGGTGGGGGGTGAAAATGGAAAAATATGTTGTTCTCTTTTGTTCCCCTGTTGTTGCAATTGTCATGTATAAAAAATAAAAATGTATAATAATGTTCAGTGTATTCTGACATTCGAGGCATTCTGACATTCTCTCTATCACACTCTATAAGGTCTGATGGCTCAATATGCAATATGGTCTGATGTCTCTACACTCTATAAGGTCTGATGTCTCCACACTCTATAAGGTCTGATGTCTCCACACTCTATAAGGTCTGATGTCTCCACACTATATAAGGTCTGTCCCCACACCTAATATGGTCTGATGTCTCCACACTCTATACGATCTGATGTCTCCATACTCTATGTAAGGTCTGTTGTCTCCACACTCTATAAGGTCTGATGTCTCCACACTCTATAAGGTCTGATGTCTCCACACTCTATAAGGTCTGATGTCTCCACACTCTATAAGGTCTAAAGTCTCAACACTATAAGATCTGATGTCTCCACACTCTATAAGATCTGATGTCTCCACACTCTATAAGATCTGATGTCTCCACACTCTATAAGATCTGATGTCTCCACACTCTATAAGATCTGATGTCTCCACACTCTATAAGATCTGATGTCTCCACACTCTATAAGATCTGATATCTCCAAACTCATTATAGTCTGATGGCTCCAAACGCTATATGGTCTGATGTCCCCACACTATATAATATCTGATGGCTCCAAACACAATAAGGTCTGATGGTTTAATGCTATAGGGTCTGATGAGTCCAAACTCATACAACACAGGAACGTGTAAAACACAGCTCTTTCTTTCTTAGATTTTTATTTTTATCTTTTTTATATTCCTTCCATCCATCCAGGAACATTGAATGTAGATGTATTGAAATATTATCGTAATGTTAAAAAACTTTACTAATCATATTGATAATTTATGTTACCACCCACAGTAGCTCTAGCTATGTGGCTGAGCCCACATCTCAATCCCAGATATTGTAAGTAACATATGTTCAATAATTGTTCTCACGCTATTATTACCAATGGAAAAAGTGACAGTAACTAGAACACTTGGAATGTTAGCAAACATGACTCTAGTAAAACAAATTTTACTTAGTCTATAATGTATTCTCTGTTTTTGTCTTGAAGAAAATGACCATAAAATGGTAGAAATATTTCTGGTAATTTGTTGCCAGTAAATTTTCCAGTTTTTTTACGGAATAGTTTTTTACAGTGTAGATTTGTCACACAACACAATTACCGTATTTCTCAGAAGTTCTCCCAAATTACTGTCACGATTGAGGTGTGGTTGTGTAGAGAGGGAGACCAAAGCAGGAAGTAGAAGGTTGTTGCCTGTATTAAATATATATAAAGATAATCTGGGTAACACACATGAATTGCATTTGCAGGTGAACAGTAGGAGCGAGTACACAACGGGTATACATTAAGGAGAATAAGTATTTCATACACTGCCAATTTTGCAGGTTTTCCTACTTACTAAGCGTTACTTACTAATTTCTATCATAGGTAGACTTCAACTGTGAGAGATGGAATCCAAAACAAAAATCCAGGAAATCACATTGTATGGTTTTTAAATAATGAATTAGAATTTTATTGCATGACATAAGTATTTGGTACATCAGAAAAGCAGAACTCAATATTTGGTACAGAAACCTTTGTGTGCAATTATAGAGATCACACATTTCCTGTAGTTCTTCACCAGGTTTGCACACACTGCAGCAGGGATTTTGGCCCACTCCTCCATACAGACCTTCTCCAGATCCTTCAGATTTCGGGGCTGTCGCTGGGCATTACAGACTTTCAGCTCCTGCCAAAGATTTTCTATTGGTTTCAGGTCTGAAGACTGGCTAGGCCACTCCAGGACCTTGATATGCTTCTTACGGAGCAACTCCTTATTTGCCCTGGCTGTGTGTTTTGGGTCGTTGTCAAGCTGGAAGATCCAGCCGCGACCCATCTTCAATTCACTTACTGAGGAAAGGAGGTTGTTGGCCAAGATCTCGCGATACATGTCCATCCATCCTCCCCTCAATACGGTGCAGTCGCCCTGTCCCCTTTGCAGAAAAGCATCCCCAAAGAATTATGTTTCCACCTCCATGCTTCACGGTTGGGATGGTGTTCTTGGGGTTGTACTCATCCTTATTCTTCCTCTAAACACGGTGAGTGGAGTTTAGACCATACCTGCCGTGTAGTTCTGGGCTGATCCCTCACCTTCCGCATTGATGCCCCACAAGGTGAGATCTTGCATGGAGCCCCAGACCGAGGGAGATTGACCGTCATCTTGAACTTCTTTCATTTTCTAATAATTGCGCCAACAGTTGTTGCCTTCTCACCAGGCTGCTTGCCTACTTGCCCATCCCAGCCTTATGGAGGTCTACAATTTTATCCCTGATGTCCTTACACAGCTCTCTGGTTTTGGCCATTGTGGAGAGGTTGGAGTCTGTTTGATTGAGTGTGTGGACAGGTGTCTTTTATACAGGTAACGAGTTCAAACAGGTGCAGGTAATACAGGTAAGGAGTGGAGAACAGGAGGGCTTCTTAAAGAAAAACTAACAGGTCTGTGAGAGCTGGAATTCTTACTGTTTGTTAGGTGATCAAATACTTGTCATGCAAAAAAATGCAAAGTAATTATTTAAAAATCATACAATGTGATATTATGGATTTTTGTTTTAGATTCCGTCTCTCTAAGTTGAAGTGTACCTATGATGAACATTGCAGACCTCTACCTGCTCTGTGAGTAGGAAAACCTGCAAAATCGGCAGTGTATCAAATTCTTGTTCTCCCCATTGTACTTTTATAGCTAACTATGCTCTCACAGTGGCATAGACACTGACAGCTAACATACAAGTAAAGAGTGTATGCATAAACTTCCAAACTCAAACACCCAGTTGAAGCGAGCGCACAATGGATATACTTATATAGCTTACTATGCTCTCACAGTGGCATAGACAATGACAGCTAACATACAAGTAAAGAACGTACGCATAAACTTCCAAACTCCATAACACTCTTTTCATAACGTATATGTTTCTAGTGTAGCTCCCGAACAGCCTTCCAACCCAGTGACAATAAATCATCATAGACAGATGACATTAAAAATAACAATAAATCACGTAACAGTATTCAATGCCTGACACCTCCCTCTAGTTTGGCCACCATATAAATATAGGAAAAATAACAGACTAATAGAACACGGCTGAACGTATTCATCACTGTTTTTCCCGATTGCTAAAACAGTAAAAGTGAATTCCCAGACCAAAGCGTCGAAACCGTACCATTTGCATGCATGTCGTACACACAGGCACCAAACGAATAGACACATTGTCGGGCATTGCACTGTAAACAATTCTGCAACACACGGTGCAAAACCCTACACACAGTGTTGCATGCTACACATGTTGGCCAATGATGAAACACTGTGCAGTCAGCACATCCATTCAATATTCAAAACACACACGACATTAGCAACACCCCCGCACACACAGTAAAAAATTAATTGGAAATTGAACACCAATCAGTCAAATCTGCAGCAAAATACATAGAATTCAGGTATGAGCACCTGTCCTGAGACAATTGCGAATATGGAGGTCGAAGGACCAAGGGGAAGGAGAAGATGAGGAAGAGCCAGGGGAAGAAGGAGAGGAGAAAGAAGAGACTCTGGCGAAAACCATTTCATGGTGCTGTACCTGCCCCCTTATTCCCCGTTCCTCAACCCAATCGAGGAATTCTTTTCGGCACGGCGTTGGAAGGTCTATGGCTTGGTTGCGGGAATAAAAATGGTTTACAAACTACAAATGACAGCAATGTGTTGAATACAGTTGACCAGTGTGTTGTCTCTATTTTGTTTATTGTGCATGTGCATGTGTGTTTCCTATCGATCCAAAGAGTGCCTTTTGAAGTCAGAGTGTTATGTTTTGATTGCAGAATGTCTTTTTGACATGGCAGTTAGATGTTAATCTCCAAGTGTTGTGTCAGGAATTCTTGTGTGTTGAGTTTTGACACGATGAGCCAAATTTGTGTTAGCAATTGGGAAGAACTGTAAGGTCACATTATTTATCTGTTCGATTAGTGTCAATAAAAGGAGGTAGAATTGAAATTGCACATGAAACATTTGTATTTGAAAGCAACAAATAATTTTTGTTTTGCTAAATAAATAAATGTATAACAAAATGACTGATGGGCTGGAACAAAATGACAGATGTCTCGGGTTTTGGGTTAGCATGTAGTTGACATGATTAATGTAGGAATGTTCACAAGAGCTGTTGCCAGAGAATGTAATGTTTTTTTATGTACCAACAAAAGTTTTGAAAATGTGGCCATACAACAAGCATGTGATGATTTCCCAAAGTAATGAGAGGAAGCAATTGCGAGGTGAAAATACTCACAGAGTTTTAATTGAAAATTTAATGCTGTCAGAATATAATACAAAACTAGAGTGGATATTTCAATACAACGTATGTAATTAAGCACAACACTCATAGAAAAGTCCCAGTTTATATAGGCCCATGATGTTAATGATAGACAGCTGTGTAGATCGTGCGTAATGGAGTCCCATAGGGAAATAGGTGAGATGAGCGCAGTACATGTCAATACTCAGGAGAATCCAATCTTCTGTGGAAATGTGAAGGCGGAGTCGTGACAAAGCCTTACCAAATCCATATTACCATGTGAGCCCAGGACCTCCAGCCCTGATAATGTTTTGGTATATTCTGGATAAAAGTGATCAATTTTCAACAGATGTATTTGTAATTTCAAATTATGTAAATCTATAGATTTATTTACTGATTTAAATATGTAAATTGTTACCAAATAACATTGAAATGGTATGCATGTTGTCTTTTTATATTTGTTCAGTACATCTGCAATTTGCAATGAGAAAAGTCTCAAGATTGTTCAAGATTACTCTAGATTCCAGTGTTATGATAAGACACAGGCTTTTGCTGAATGATAAGCAAGTACTTAAAAAGTACAGTATTTTATTTTCTGCCTATCATGGGTAATTTAATGAATATGAACACAGCTGTTTACTGTAGACAATTTTTTTTGTTGAATTCAAGTTTAATTAGCCAGCACACTTCCCCCTGGGTAAGAACATGGTAAGTTGGATTTGGCTCATTTCAGTAAAAAAAGTAAATCCAGCAAAATATAAATATAAACCTAAAGAAAAACAAATATACATGCAGCCTACAGCTATCTGTAGCCTTTGTACAACAACTGCATTTATGTTTTTGCCATTTTAGACTTAGAGCGACTTACATTAAGTACAGAGACATTCTCCCTGGAGCAACATAGGGTGAAGTGCCTTGCCCAAGGAAACAATGACATTTGGCACAGCTGGGAATTGAACAACTACTAGTCCGTTTCCCCAACCACTGAGCCACCTGACCCACATATGCAGTAGTTGCTTCTGCCATTCACACCTTCCCCTGTGGTGCCTCTGTAAATTTTATCTGGAGTTCCTTAACATAGGGAAGATTATTTAAAACCTGTCCATTCCCTGGTGATGTGTGGAGAATCGTTTAAGTTGATGACCAAATGACTAACCTCACCTTTCTGACATTTTGCTCTCTTTCCCATACCTCTGTCTCCTCCCATATTTCTTAATTTCTCTATTTCCCCATTTCGTGTTGATCTCTCCATCTCTGATTCTCTATTTCTTTCTCTAAAGTTTTCAAATTTAACATTAAATGTGTGTTGTGACTCTGTGGTAAATAAAGATCTCATAGGACTTATCATAACAATAACGGCATTAAACCAGTCTTATATAGGCAAGGCAAGTTTATTTATATAGCACATTTCATACACAATGGCAATTTAAGGTGCTTTACATAAACACGAAAACATGAACATTTTATACAGATTAAAGATAAAATTAAAGAAATAAAAATAAAAATGAAAAACAAATAGAAAAATAGTACAGTTTAAGAAAAAAAAGAGACTGAACGATCCATATAAAATATAGTGCAATCAGTTCGGACTTAGCACAGTGGTCATTCAGTAAATGCGTAGCTAAACAGATGTGTTTTGAGTCTGGATTTAAAGGTGACTACTGTTGGAGCACATCTGATCTCCTCTGGGAGCTGGTTCCAGCTGCGGCTGGCATAGTAGCTAAATGCAGATTCTCCGCATTTTGAGTGATTCCTTGGTATCTCTAGCTGATGTAATCCTGATGATCTGAGTGGTCTGTTGGGTTTATATTCAATGAGCATATCTGCAATGTATTTAGCTCCTAGGCCATTGAGTGATTTATATACCAGTAATAATACTTTAAAGTCTATCCTAAATGTGACTGGGAGCCAGTGTAGAGAATTGAGGACTGGTGTGATATGCTCATATTTCCTGGTTCTGCTTAGAATCCTGGCCGCAGCATTCTGTATGAGCTGTAGCTGTCATATGGTCTTTTTGGGAAGACCAGGGAGGAGGCCATTACAATAATCCACCCTGCTGGCGATGAAAGCATGAACAAGTTTCTCTATGTCTTGTCTGGAAACAAAGCATCTAATTCTTGAGATATTTTTAAGATGATAATATGCTGATTAAGTTATTGCCTTAACATGACTACTGAAGCTAAGGTCTGACTCCAGAACCACACCAAGATTCCATACTTGATCTTTAGTTGTTTGACCCCTAGTATCAAGGTATGCGTTCACCTTGAGAACTTCATCTTTGTTTCCAAATGCAATGACTACGGTTTTCTCTTTGTTTAACTGAAGAAAGTTTTGGCACATCCAATTGTTAATTTCATCAATGCATTGGCATAGGGAGTCAATGGGGCTATAGTCGTTAGGCAATAGGGCTAAGTAGATCTGGGTGTCGTCTGCATAGCTGTGGTAAGCAATTTGTTTCTTTTTCATTATTTGGCTCAGTGGGAGCATATACAGGTTAAATAGGAGTGGCGTGAGAATTGAGCCTTGGGGGACTCCACATGTCATGGATGTCCACTCAGACCTATGTTTGCCAATACTCACATTGTAACCTCTCGCTTCTAGGTATGACCTGAACCATTTTAGGACCATCCCAGAAAGCCCAACCCAGTTTTCCAACCTGTCTAGAAGTATGTCATGGTCGACAGTGTCAAATGCAGCACTAAGGTTGAGTAGTACCAGCACTGATAGTTTGCGTGTATCTGTAGTGTGGCGAATATAATTTATTATCTTTACGAGCGCTGTCTCTGTACTGTGATTTGGTCGGAAGCCAGATTAAAAATTGTCAAAGTGTCCATTTGAGCTTAAGAATTTGTTCAGCTGATTGAAAACAACTTTTTCAATGATCTTGCCTATGAAAGGGAGATATGAGATTGGTCTGTAGTTGCTCAGTACGGTGTGATCCAAATTGCTCTTTTTCAGGAGGGGCTTAACAACTGCAGTTTTTAGGGACTTTGGAAAAGTCCCAGAAAGAAGTGAGGAATTTACCAATTCTAGGAGATCTGCTTCTAAACAGTTAAACACACTTAAAAAAAAGTGTAGACGTGGTGAAGACGTTGCATCATTTAGAAATTGTGGGCAGGTATTCAGAGTCAATTTGTACTCTCTATTTATGGCTGGATAATGTTCCACTTTTTTGGGGGTGTTGATACTTTCAAATGTGCTAAACAGTCATCTATTTGTTTTTCCATTATTTGGTTAGTGCTAACTCTTTTGCTCTCCTGGGGCTCTATGGGGTCTGTTTGGGTTTATGATTGGAGCCAAAAACTTGCTTTTCTAGGGGGCTTTTCTCTAGGTTAACATCTCTGTAGATAAAAGCTTTGTTATGGAAGGTTTGAGAGTTGATTGTAGAAAAATAATTGTTGAATTAAACAGCTTTTATTCCCAGATTTTGATAGTTTGTAGGTATACTACCAATTCAGCTTGGCATGCATTATTAGGGGTTTTGCATTGTAGTTAATCTGAATTCATTTGCAGAATTCTGAGCAGGGGGGTCCACGTGGCGTAGTGGGCTAAGTCGCTGCATTTCACAACAGTCTAAACATGATGATCACGGGTTCGACCTTGAGCATGGGTTTTCTAACTTTCCCCGGGTCTCCTGCACAAAGCAGCACAAATTGGCATGGCACTGCCCAGGATTTTGGTTAGATAAATCAAATTATCTATCCTGCCACGTTGCTCTCTAGCATTCCTTTAGTCCAGATAGGGCGCCTGTGAGTTCAATCACGGAAGTATAGGTGATGAACGTAATAATTCCATGCATGATCCGACTAATGGCTTCCATGTTGGATTTTCAATGTGAAAAGAATTGGAGGCTGGGCAACATGTGGTTGGATGAACCATGTGCGCGCCCCTTGTCTTCCCACAGATTTGTCAAAGGGGTTGCGGAGCTGCCAACAAGGCAGGATTACAGGGAATTGGGAAGGGATGATAAATTGGGAAAAAAGTATAAAAAATATGAAATTTAAATAAACAAATCCTGAATGCAGTATCAACTTTGTGCTTATTCCATTTGATACATACATTATAGGTAAGCGGACCTGAAAAACACAAACAACAATTTGTTTTATGACTGACTGATGTATTGTAAACCAGATTTTAATTTGGATGTCAAGTTTTATGTTATTTTTAAAGGCATAAAAAGCCCTTCTTGTTTTGTCTATCAGGTCATTCCCAGCCTTGCTGAAGCTATTCCTAGCCTTGTGATGTTTATGATTAGGCCAAGGTAGTGTAATTATTTATTTGCTGTAGTAGAATTTATGTTTATGGTCTGTGCAGCTAGACCTTTTTTGGAAACACATTGCTTTTATCATCCTGTGATTCACTGTCAAGGAGCAGACTTCCTAGGTGGTGTTGTTGTCTCTCATTGGTTGAAACTGGTAGATCTAGGTGGTGTTATAGTCTCTCATTGGCTGGAGACAGAAGCACCAGATATTCTGTGAATAGTAGACATCTCTCTCTCCCTATCTAGCTCTTTATCTCCCCATCTCTCTGTATTGCTGGATGCCATGTTGCAGTGTATTTGATTGTCATCAGTACTTGTCAGTGCGTGAGTGAGTGTCACCTTGTGAGGTCAGAGTGGAGCTGCCAGATATCAGAAAAGCAATATCCTGCCAAGTCCACTGTGTGATGGGGCGATGTGGGTGTGCGGGTGGGGGGAATTACTGTGAGTTTGGGGGGGACGGGGGGTGCATCACGCTGATATTCATCTGCTGTTCCACACGTGCTGCTGTGCTTGACTGGGCGGGGTTTGTGTACTGGTGTGTATGGTTGGATAGGTGTTCAGTGCAAAGTACAGGAGTTAGTGTAGGAATAGTTGTGTGTTTTTCTGTGTGTGCATGTCTGTGTGTGTGTGGGTGGGTCCATCAGTTCCCAACTCACCTTTCTGAACACCTGTGTGCTTTTTTGTGTGTGAGTGTTTGGTTGGTTGTCTATGAATCCAAATATTTAATAAAATAAACATTAAGTGAGTGAAACCCTGAAGCCTACTTTAGTCTTGCAAAATCACTCAGTTAGTTGATTTCTATGGTGGGAAGAATAATTATGAAAAAAATTATGTTTGATGTGTAAACTTCTTAAACTACAAATCAAATGAAAATAATTTAGTTCATTCATGAGCATTTAAGCCTACTGTATGTCTTCAAAAACAGCTTAATTTTAACTGAAACCTTAAATAACTTCCAGTTACTTTCTTTCTGATCATTAACCTCTGTCAAACCAGCTCCCTCAGCCCTGTCAAACTGCAGCTTCTTTCTTTCTTGCCTGTTATTATTTAATTGCGTGAATAGCGCAACAAATATTTTTTTTCTTGTTATTATTTGTTTTTTGGTGCTTAATCTGCACCTACCACTATGCTGTGCACTTGTGTATTTGTTATTGATTAGTCCACAAATTTTTTATTACTGTTTATAAGCGATACATTTTCCATATTCAGAATGAATGGGCAATGGGTTTACCCCCCAGGAAACAACAAGATGGAAATAGATGGCGGCGCAGGGAGGAACAATAATATAAACAACATTTATAGTATATTATATGAAATAGAAATATTTCGCTTTTATAGTTACCAAAATCAGTTTCTGAACACATTTGAGGCGAGAAATAAACTTTCACATCTACAATCATATTAGATCTACTAAGAGTAATAAAATAAAATTCCAAGCGACTGCTTCTGCACAGGTTATACGCCAGCCTGCCGGCATGTTTATGTTTATTTTTCACCGACAATGTAAGAGTTTAATTTTAACACTTTAATCGAAATAAACATTTGGCTTATGATAGTATTGTTACAGAATAGAGAAAAAATGTTCAAATTTGTCTAAAACTTTTGCCTGCATGTTTTTCTCATGCAACGCAATGAGTCACAATAGGCTATTTATAGCCATCATAAACAAATTAATTTGCTTCCATCAGCAAAAATGTAACATTAATGAAATAGCCTTTAAGATGGCACTGCTTACCTTATGCCTACAATGTATTCTGTAATTGCTTAAAACTGTCAGGGTAACATGGTTCTGAAGCAACCAATGGTCAGAATCGAAGCAAACAACAATCAGAACTAATCAGAATAACTTTACTTGTTACTTGTAATAAATAAAACAGTAGACCAATGAATGAAACTGGTAGGAAATGTACAAAACTAGCAGCAGCAACAGAAAATAAATAGCAATATATATAGACAGTGATGTTAGTTTCCAGCAGAGAAGCAAGATAAAATAGCCTATTATATACACATGTGAGGATGTGAGCCAGTTCAGATAATAATGAGTAGTCTTATGAGTAGAAAATGTAATTTGCGTATTGCGGTTTGAGTGTCATGATACATTTTCGGTACAGCACAGAAATGATTATGAAGAGTTATTATAGATTAGGTTTTATTTCAATTGGCAAAACATGTGCACATATCTGCGGCTATGAAAATACCTATTGCTCTTATAATTTATTTTCCGAACAGATTCTGCTTAAAAGGGCTTTTTAAATGCAGTGGGGAGACAACATTGTTTTTGGTTCTTCCCGATAATGCACAATGATATTTTAATATCTGATATAATCTGTTTTAGGCAATCTGGTGCATGTCAGTTCACAACCAAATGGCTATAAAGACAAAGTAACAAATTGTGAATCCAGCAACTGCAACTACGTATAGAAATGCTTTTGTTACAAAGTTTGCACGTGAAATTGCCCCATATAAAATGTTTCCTTTCCATTTCAGCAAAACAATTGTTGACGTGGGTAACTTTATTTATTGAAGAGGCATTATTCAACAACATGTAACTAGCTATTTATATTTCATTTAATGTTTTATGTATTCAGGTTCAGATACAAATAGGGAAGAGCACCCCATACTGTAGTTTAAGGTTTAAAACCTTATTGATTTATTTATGCTTACCTTATTATGAGGGACAGTGTGGGTTAGCAAAGGAATAACAATACATATTAGTAGAGAACCATTTGTGAGGGATCTTGTTTCTGTAACGACTGGAGACAGTGGCTTAAAATATAGCGTATTTTAATAGTTCGTTACCACAGATATTTTATCATATAAGCAGGATCCCAATAGGTAAAGGTACATAAACAATAGACAATGTAGTAGTAGTCAGGTAGCAAGGTCGAGGCCAGAAGACACAGCAGAGGTACAGAAACACTTGGCAAGGTCGTGGTCAGATAGCAGGGTCGAGGCCAGAAGACACAGCTAAGGTACAGAATCGGGATCCGGGAGGGTGGTGAAGAATAACGGCTCACAAGGTCAGTAAACGGATGGTCACAGGCACAGTACTGGAA
>JACXGM010024783.1:0-15579 GCA_016801145.1 Umbra pygmaea | reverse complement strand
CCTCAGCAGTGCCACAGGCTGATTGCCTCCATGCCACGCCGCATTGAAGCAGTCATTTCTGCAAAAGGATTCCCGACCAAGTATTGAGTGCATAACTGAACATAATTATTTGAAGGTTGACTTTTTTTTGTATTACAAACACTTCTTTTATTGGTCAGATGAAATATGCTAATTCTTTGAGATAGGAATTTTGGGTTTTTATGAGCTGTATGCCAAAATCATCAGTATTAAAACAATAAATGACCTGAAATATTTTAGTTGGTGTGCAATGAATCTAAAATATATGAAAGTTTAATTTTTATCATTACATCATGGAAAATAATTAACTTTATCACAATATGCTAATTTCTTGAGAAGGACCTGTATGTTGGAAATTAGGTATATTTATGACACATCCAAAGACAAAACGTTACCCTTTTAACAAACACGCTTAAACTAAGGATTGAGTTGCGTTACCGAACAACCCAATGTAGACCTCCTGTAGAGAGTGGACGCTGCAGAACTGGTTGAGCTCATGGTGAACTTTGTTGAAAATCAAGGCCTTGTCATAGTCGGCTGTGAAATTCCTCACAATGTCAAACACTGCAGGGAAGATAAAGAGTTGATGTAAAACCATAAACAGACAAACTGACAAGAAGAATACCGCAAACAGTAGAGACAGGACAAAGTCACCACACTATCTACAGAGGGCAAAGATACTCTACATCTAGTCAGTGGTTCAATCCTGACTATGAGTTCTCAGACATTACTCGGACCTCCGGCACAAGGCAGCACACATTGACACTGCGTTTTGGGATAGATAAATCAGCTTATCTACCTTGCCATGTCGCTCTACAGTGACTCCTTGTGTGCAGATCGGGCGCATGTACATTCAATCACAGAAGTACCGGTATAGTTGGTTAGCGTAATATTCCCATACATGAGCTGACTAAAGGCTTGTGTTGGATGAGCAGTGCAAAAATAATCGGCCAGCTCGACAACATGTGGTTGGAGTTCCGGAGCTGCTGACAAGCATGTAAATATAGAGGCTTCAATGAATAAAGAAAATAAAGTACATACTGGCCATTTAAGTACAGTAGGCTACCAAAAATAGTGACATAACACATTGAACTAAATTTGGCCCTGATACAGGCTCTATCTGAAGTCCTTGAACATGTCTGTGCAAAATAAAATTGAATCGAAATCATTTAAGATTAAATCGAGAACAGGGGTGAATTGAGATCGCGATTTAATAACGATTATATCGTGCAGGCCTAGTGGCTACAAACAATAATTGGATTGTTCACCAAGTAAGCTTGGTAAACAAGCAACCCTGAAAATGACTGAAGATAGCCCACAATAGTCAACCATTCTTTTAGCAACTTTCATCAACCCGTTATTTGTGGAAGCGAGGCAGAACTACTTTTTTTTTGGGATTTTACAGTTCTCTACAGTGCAACCATTTCTCGCATATGCGAAATAAATGTGCGAAAACAGCAAAATTCAAGCAGGTGCATGCTTGCGAGTAGTGACTTATACACTAAAATGAATACCCTCTACTAGTTGTAGTATTTCTGCTATTTTGTTTCATTGATGGTAAGTGTACAAAAAACTGCAAAAACCATAATGCAATGCAGTACTAAATAAGCCAATTAATAGCCACTGACAAAGCAATACGAATGGCTGAAAGCGCGAACCATTGAATAGACCTCAACAGTCCGCTCCTTGTCCGAGAGAGCTTGGGTTCCGCAAGTAAATTTCCCATTAATTTCTCCAATTGACTTCTGGAAAAATTTGTATATAAAGAGTTTTAGATCATGCCTTAGGCTAACCAGCTACGACGTGACTCATAAGCATACAAAATATAATTTAGATTGAAGAAAATTTACCAAAAATCCAATAAATGTCAAAGGTACAAGACTGTGTACATAGTTTATTTTCTAAACAACGGAACTTCTCATCCCATAAACCATTGCGAGTGTTCTCTTCCTGCCTTTACATTACTTTAAATTACCTAACTTCACTTACACAGTGTCATCCTTGAAATATAATTCAATCTACAGCTCAGTAAACGTATTTACAGTTCTCTTAACTAAGCAACATCTCTTGCTACAACACAGGTGCAGAGTCAGGCAGCCTCCCAGGGTTGGAAACACAGAGCCTTTTCCAAGGGGGTAGGCTTAGAGATGGAAATTGAAGCAACCATGGGCTTAGCAGCCAACGGTGGAACTGCACCCCCTGTAGCCCAAAAACACTTTTTCACATAGACTTTCATGTTGAAAGAAACTTTTATATGTCAGCGGTTATTTTTTGGGGGGGTACATCAACTTACCAGCCCAAACACTTAAAGGGTCCTTGTTTAAAACGTTAGGTTTAAAAAAAAAATGCATTCACTATTAGCTGAACCCAGAGTTATTATTATTGTTGCTACCGATTGCTACGACAACACAAACAAACTGTTGCTAGTGCGCATGTGCATTGGGCCACTGCTACGACAACACAAACTGTTGCTAGTGCGCATGTACGTTGGGTCACACAATGCGGAAGATCTGGGTATTTTGGAGGTCCATGTTTGCTTCATGCGCTTTTGAGCAACTTTCATTGGAATAAACAGGGCTTTGTACCAAACGCGCCATCCAGTTCTCTTAATATATCCATGGCCTTTTTCGCGGGCTCAGTAAACATTTCCATGGTAATTGTGAGTTTGTCTCAATGACATCATGGATTTCCACCAATCAGAGGCATCACTGTGGGATTGTGGGAATGTTTAGGATTGTGGGAAATGAAGTATTTATCCAAGACATCGCGAAAAAAGATATTTTTCTTAAAACAGGTTTGGTGCCCAATTAACTTTTGGCGTTACTATGAGCATATACAATAGCTTAGTCATGTCGTAGCTGGTTTTAAGTCTACCACTGACGGTTATGATTTTATGGCTTATACTCCAATTGTCAATGGAGAAATTGTATTGTATTCTTACTTCCGGAGTCGGCTGTAGGTGGGACTGTTGAGGTCTATAGGCAGCAGCAAGATTGAGAGAATGTGATGTCGAAGTGTTATTTTAAACAAAAAGAGATTCTCAAAGCAAAGTGTCACTTTTTTAGCAAGATTTCAGAGTTGTCTGTGTTGACAGATTCATATCAGAATGAGTGCATTGTCCACTACACTTAGCTTTTAACATGTAATCATATTGCAAAGACCAGCACTGTCTGTCACACAGCCCTAACCAACACTGTGTCAATGAAGTTCTTTGGATTTGGGCGCATTTAAGATATGGTGCATTTTATTTTTACTAAAGAGTTGATGAGTTTGCTCTATAAACAAAGCATTAAACACTTTTTATTACCCGCCTCTAAAGTTTAGGGTGATAGGTACCCCCTGCTCCTATGCTCTTGAAATTATCTTAAAAATAATTTCCTTGTGTTACATGTTTTGTTTTTGTGCCAAAAAGTTGCACTGTAGAATTGGGCGTAGTAATAGCAGAAGTAGTTAATTTCTCTTTCCGTGACCAAGCTATAGAACATCTATATATTTTTTTATGTCAAGAAAACAAATCGATTTAGGTGTCACAATGATTTCCTTCACTATGCAGCGCTTATTTTGCCATTTGAACTGGAATTGAAACAAAGACATAAGGAGTTGTGCTTCCACAGTGTTTGTCAATGGGCACACACCTGTCCATCTTGCTAGAAATTATGCATCTTTGTGTAACAAAGCACTGCATAGTGTTTTCTAGTCATTATGCCATATACATCACTTTTTAATTTTTTTTAGATAAAATGTTAACGTTTGTAAGCTGGTCAATATGAAATGGTGTGTGTGTGTGTGTGTGTGTGTGTGTGTGTGTGTGTGTGTGTGTGTGTGTGTGTGTGTGTGTGTGTGCGCATAAGAGGGGTTAAGTCAGTGAATGTTTATGAAAAGGTGTATGAGGCAGGGGATTCGGTCAAGCTATCCTAAAACTGAAGGAAGGTTTAGAGTCCTACAATAACAATATTTGTGTAGTGCGCCTACATTTTTTAACTTAGGTGCACACTTGCGCCTTGTAAAAAAAAAACAACGTAGAGCCCTGCTTTAGAAAGTCTTCACATTACAATCTGATCCTATTATAATATGACATTTTAGTGTTTCTTCAGATTTAAACAGACAGATATTAATTTGCTAAGTCTGCCTTACAGAATATTTGTCTAACATTAGCGCATGCCACTTTGCTCTTATGAACATCAAAAGTAACTATAGTAGGAGTTGAATCTGCTCACCTTTATTATTTTTATATACAACAAAAACACTAGTGCCAGCTTGGCTACCGGTATAGCAGACATGCAGTCAAGTTAATTTTGGTAAGGTATTGTAAAGTCTTGAAATGCAAGGTTATGATATCTCTGATGCATATATTTTACTGGGGCATGTGTTAATGATCACAGTCACCAAACTACTGTATCCTATTTTTTTTAATGACTTCAAATTGTATAAATGAGGCTAGTACGTTGATTACATAATCTTAGCACAGGGTGGACCATATGGAACTATAGTTTTAATGTAATATTTTATTTGGGGTAATCATAATCCCTTCAATTGATACCAGGTGATCCAATTTACAACTATCATTGTGCAAACTTTTGCATTTTCTTAATTCTTTACCCTAATATTCTCTGCTAGATTATCTCCAGATGACATCCTGGAGATACGTCAGCCTGCACCATGGACCAGTCATGTCCTCCAAATGATCAGTGGAGAACTTAAACTCCTCCACTTCCCAATAGAACTCCTCTCTGACATCAAGATGGGCAGTCATTCCCCTCCTCAAAGTCAACCCTGACAGATCCCATGAATTAACCATGAAGTTCCAAGCTGTTACAAACATGTATGGTGAATTTTTATGTCCTATGCAATATTTTATGGGTTACACAAATATTTCAAGTATTGTGTTAAATATAATAATTTTACAGAACAATAGGTTGGGTTATTAGTATGACAGTACTTGCATTGGACATGACTTGGGTCTAATAAATTAAACTGTCTCAATGCAATACATAAAATTGGATATAACTTTAAAATTTTAAAGTCATGGGACCATAAAGAACAGGCTAGGACCATAATCTGATGTTTACCATTTTGGAATGCAGGACTGGGCATTAGTTGACCACCAGGGATACAAAACGGCCTTTGGCATTAGGTTAAGGCAGAGACACATACAATTGTTAAACCTATACATCAGAATTGATTGAGCAATGTCTCGTCAACATTTAAAGTAGGTATTCAGTCTACAGACCAGATGTTATCAATACCAAAAGGTCTAATGTCTGTAAGAAGTATTTCGTGGTATTGTAAGAATGTATAATGTGTGGTATTTTTAGCAATAGTAATTTTACAAAATTTTTAAAATATTTGTAATTTTTATCTGGGATAATTAAAGTTTAGGAATTTAATGAACTTTGGAAATAACAACTTGTACCAGTAACTGTTCTTACAATTACAGATTAATTTCACAGAATTAGTTGTGCTCTAAGGTTTGACACTTTACACACACTTCACAATGTTTGCATTTGTTTATGAGTGATTTACTTTCACCCATTTTCAACCGTGCAACTGGGCAAAGTTTTCACTCGTCCTGACAAGCTCAATGAAAGGCACTTAAGATGGCAATCCAAAAGAAATTCCCTGAGGGAAAATGGCCAATCAGATTAGAATCAAAGATCAATTGAAATGTGAAAATTTCAGGTTATTTAACTTTTCTTTAAAACTCTCCTATGCACTTTATCAAAGCACTTTATATAGTTTTTTACATAGTGTTTTGTTGTGAGTTTTACACTGGATTTCAAATTTATAAATGTAGTTTTTAATACCTTTTTTTTTTTTATTTGCTGCTTTTTTGACCAGGGCTCAATATATCAACTAAATATACAGTTCACCTCTCTGTTTATAAGGAAGTATTAGATGTGGAATGAGTAACAACATGGGTTTTGTTTTAAGAGGGATGTCCCTGAAAGAGGAAACCAGGAGCCGTAACTCACAGTGAAACAGAAGTGACTAACTGAATTAAATCAAGTCAAAACCACAAAATGTATGTCTGGAGTTATTCATAATTTATAAATATTATAATTTCTCCTTTACCTGCTGACGGCACAAGGAAGTTCACCACTTCTATTCGGTCAAAGTATATCATCACTCCACCACTGAAAAAAGAAAACAATATTAAACATTACTACAAGAGGTCTTGTGAATAAAATCACTGAAAACACAGGACAATATTTTATCTAAATAATTCCAAACACTTTAGTGTGATGAAGATAAAGCCAACCATGTGATAGTTAAAGATCTGAAACAATAGGGACAGTATGGAAAAAAACAAACGAGTCTTATGGAATTTTCAATTCACCTTCTACTAGATTGAAAACACATTAACACATAACACAGTGTTCCAAATGATTATGCAAATTATATTTTACACAGATTGTGGCCTGCTTAATAATGTGGAACATCCTTCTTAAGTAGTTTTCCAATTAGTTTTGCACTGCTTATTCAACAAGGAAGCCTTCAATCAGATCATGTACGGGATGATTACGTTCATCAACTATACTTCTGCGATTGACTTTAGATTCACCCAATCTGCACACAAGAAGTCGCTGGAGAACAACGTGGCAGGATAGATAATCTGATTTATCTAACTCTAATCCCAGGCAGCGCAGCACCAATTTGTGCTGCCTTGTGCAGGAGGTCCGGGGAAAGTCAGAGAACCTATAGTCCAGAACTTGGTGTATAATACAATTTTAAGTGTTCAGATATTTTGTTAGTGTTTTTTCAAGCATTTCTTACAAGACACTATTGATTATCAGTGATTGGCCATTGTATCATTTTGGTATCGATACTGAGGTACCAAAGCGGGTATCGGTATTGAAGTCAATGGTGGTATTGGAACAACCCTATAGCCATACAGACAATGGGAGAACAACAAAACATAATATATACAAATAACAAAGCACAGAACAAAAAATATTAAGCTATAAAGACATTGTGGATATAAGCTGTAGTGCTAAGCAACTAAAAAATACATTTAAATAAAATAATGCAACCAGTATGCCAGGGGACAACAACAGATGTGCCCTGTGTAAGGGTTTATTGGTGCTTCCCAGGTTACTGACATATTTAGTGGAGCCTATGCTAACTTTACTTGAAAAAACAACCACAAGTCAGCAGCATTCCAAATAAGAGACACTAAGGAGCAGAAAGCACTAACAGAGCAAAGAAATGTTTGTGGATAATATTACAATCATACAGAAAGAGATTACTTAAAACACAGTAGCACTAGCATGGAAAATTCTATAAAAAATGTTCTAATTAATTCAGAGTGTGTTTTAAAAAAAAATATATATATATATTTATTAATCATTTACATGTACATCTTAAATTTTCTTAATTATTTATGTCTTCCTTTTTATGTCCTTTATTCTATTATCTTTTTCTACCCTTTTTAATTTTTCTTTCTCTAACCATATTATTCACAAACAGAGTTAAATGTACAGTATGTAGTGTTTGGCCGCTAGAGGTCTCTCAATCAAAACAATAAAATTATAATGCCAGCAACACTAACTCTGATTTTTGTTTTTTCAAAACAATAGTGCTCGTTTTAATTGCAATAATCCTGGTTAATTCGTTATAAAGCTAGTGAATTGTAACCAAATGCAATTGTATCATGTGTAAAGAGGCATTGATGTAACGTAATTTAAACAAACTCATTATGATTCCGTCTGTTCGAGCAATGTGTGCAATAGTGTATGGAAAAAGTATGACATCCATATACTCGTACTGCATGATCATACTGAATAGTACCCCTAGCACTAACCCAATGAGTTTTTTTACTATAAAACACTTATTTTATTATTTAAGTCAAAAAAAAATTTGCTGAGCCACTAGCTTTGTTAAAGGGTTTAGCCTATACTGTTCGAATGCCGATGGTCTCTACAATAATTCAGCAATGGTTTACACGTTCTCATATAGTAAAACACTTAGGGCCCTATCTTGCACCCGGCGCAATGCAGCGCAAAGTCTGAACGCAGGTGTCTTTGCTAGTTTAAGACCGACACAGTTGTCATTTTCCCGTCAGGCGCCCGCGTTGTTTAAAGAGCAAATGCACCTCAGCCCATATTTGCGCCCATATTTGCGCCCATGGGAGTGCTGGTCTAACGAAGAGGTGTGTTTAGGATAATTCTTGGTGTATTGCTATCTTGAGGCATCGGAAAGTGATTGCGCCACTGACCAACAAAAACCTGGTCTAAAGTCAATGGCGCAGCACGTCAGTTATTTTAATAGCAAATTAGTCAAATGCACCTATGTCCGAATGACATGCAAAATTTGTTGTTGTTTTGTTGTGCTGCTTCTCTGTAGCCCAGGTCAGGCGCTTCTGCTGCTGTTTCTGGTTCAAAAGTGGCTTGATCTGGGGAATGCGGCACCTGTAGCCCATTTCCTGCACACGCCTGTGCACGGTGGCTCTGGATGTTTGTACTCCAGACTCAGTCCACTGCTTCCGCAGGTCATCCAAGGTCTGGAATCGGTCCTTCTCCACAATCTTCCTCAGGGTCCGGTCACCTCTTGTCATTGTGCAGCGTTTTTTGCCACACTTTTTCCTCCCCACAGACTTCCCACTGAGGTGCCTTGATACAGCACTCTGGGAATAGCCTATTTCTTCAGAAATGTCTTTCTGTGTCTTAACCTCTTGCTTGAGGGTGTCAATGATGGCCTTCTGGACAGCAGTCAGGTCGGCAGTCTTACCCATGATTGCGGTTTTGAGTAATGAAACAGGCTGGTTGTTTTTAAAAGCCTCAGGAATCTTTTGCAGGTGTTTACAGTTAATTAGTTGATTCAGATGATTAGGTTAATAGCTCGTTTAGAGACCCTTTTCATGATATGCTAATTCTTTGAGAATTTTGGGTTTTCATGAGCTGTATGCCAAAATCATCAGTATTAAAACAATAAATGACCTGAAATATTTCAGGTGGTGTGCAATGAATCTAAAATATGACATTTAAATTTTTATCATTACATTATGGAAAATAATAAACTTTATCACAATATGTTAATTTTTTCAGAAGGACCTGTAGTCTATATATTTTCCAAAGAACGACATGATAGTGATATGGATTTTTAAAATAAATATAGCTAATGTAAAACATGCAATCCCCCTAGCCACGGGTCGTCTGAGCCCTGAGAGTTTTGAAAGCCTGGTGATGTGTCTGGTACCTTGTATTGGCATTAGACAATAAATAAAGATGGAATTCCTTCATTCATTATAGCTGCATCAATTATATATTACATTAAACAGGTCTTTTCTATGCTACAGGAGAAGCTTGATCTATTTAATTTTGAAAACGTAAAACAAACAGCCATTGTTGTTTGAGAATTGGGCCGAAGTATTGGGCTGAGTTGTAAAGGAATTATATTAAATTAATGACACAATTGAACAAATCACTAATAAAAGGAGTTGTGATGGATTGTTCGAACTGCACATCATTATGGTTTTAAGCATCTCCCATACTGTTTATGAAATATGTTTTCAAGCATTTCAGGCAAGAGAGGGTTTGCCAACATTCAAACGATGGGAGAGTTAAGCTTATTTGTGGGGGTGATAACCCTTACCCCAAACCCCAGTTTGTAGATTGATTTGCCTACTGGAGGTCTTTTCTCAAATACTCAAAACAAACAATTATAGTTTTTCTGGTTTGATGCCAATTAGGCTATTTGATATTTGACATTATGTTTATATTTATCCAGACACTAGTTGGTGATTATTTTCGCCAGTGAGACTGGACTATTAAGACATGAAAACGTCACTTTAATAACATATAGGCACGTTTGAATATTGAAATGCATGTTGAACCACAATTGATTTGGTATTGGACTTTAGGAATAGTTGGTCTATAACAACAGTACAGAACAAAAAGAATTACTAGCTTCTTGTGTAAAAAACATTATATATAGTGCCACCGAATACAGTGCGCGGGGGGGTGTGCCGTTTGTAAAAACATGCATATTGCGTGCGGTATATTTGCTCAAATACAATACTGTAGTATTGCCAGGCGAACGGTTCTTGCCTACAGAACCAGTTTCGGTGGTGTGTATTGTTAAATATATTATAGCTTCATTCACGTTTTGTTTAGTTATGGTTATTCACTTTATGCAATGCCATTTGGTGGTTCCCCCGGAAATTAGAGCAACTAGAGGAGTCAGAGGTTATATGACGGGTGACAAAACAAAATGTCGACATGTCCTGTGTCATCGAATTACATTACACATTTCTCTAGGTGTTGGTGGAAACATCTGGGATAATATAAGTATACAACTAAAAAATATATAACATAGGTATAGTAACTATTTATTTTTGAATGCAGAAAAATTACATACTGTACATTTAAGGGGAAAATAGACATTGGTGTAGGCGAGTTGAACCATTTGTGCACCCCTTTCACACTACTTGTGTTTAAGCTAAAATAGACCTTTGGGTTGAATTACAAAAAGAGCAATAAATGTAAAGTCACCATCCGTGGGCAGGTGAACTGCACAGGGTCTTTATATGGAGTTTGTGCTCAGTTATTCACGTAAGTTTCATCACGCTGTTTGTGGATATCAGCTTGCATTGTATCAGCATGGGATAGCATTGAAACACTTTTATTCATAGTACAGAAATATTTTTCCAATCTGGAAATGTTACTATTAACATGTCTGTTTGTATGGATTGACGGATATCTTCCAAACTAACGGTAATGGCAATTATAATGGCCGATAAATGAATATTTAATAAAATATAATAATAATAATAATTATAATAATTATAATAATAACAATAAAAAAATAATAATAATAATAATAGCCTTTGCTGACTTTTGAGGACAGACTGATTTAGTACACTACCTCATATACTGTATATAGTTTATATTTTGCTGTTGTTGTTATTTATCAGAACTTATAGAACTTAACAGAATATTTTTCCCAGTCTTGTTCAAAGTTATATTTACAAAGCTATTAAGTCTATTAATACTAGTAACTTAGATTTTTTTTGTTGTTGTTACGTTTTTGTTTAAAGTTTCATATCTTAAGTTGGTACGTTTTATCAGAACTATATTTTGATGTTCCACTGTTCTGTTGTGACAATAAAACAAACAAGTTTATTATTTAACTGCATTATCATATCATTTTAGTGAGGACTCATATATAACTACAAAGAACTAATGTTAAGGAAATCTGTTTGTTTTGTTACTCGTTTCAGGATTTTTTTATAAATATTGAATATCAGAATTTTAAATCACCAAATATTTGTATCGGTATCGGCCTTAAAAATCCTTAATCAATTGGGCTCTAGTATGGATTTCACGGCCAAACCAGTAGTATTGACCTCCAGGTAAAAAGTAGCAAGACATTAATTTACATTGGGCACGGCTATGGAGAGAACTGTCCAAACCAACAGCAGAAGATACAGTGCCTTGCGAAAGTATTCGGCCCCCTTGAACTTTTCAACCTTTTGCCACATTTCAGGCTTCAAACACAATCATGAAGTGGAACGAAATTTATTGGATATTTCAAACTTTTTTAACAAATAAAAAACTGAAAAATTGGGCGTGCAAAATTAAGTTAATACTTTTTAGTGCCACCTTTTGCTGCGATTACAGCTCTAAGTCGCTTGGGGTATGTCTCTATCAGTTTTGCACATCTAGAGACTGAAATTTTTGCCCATTCCTCCTTGCAAAACAGCTCGAGTTCAGTGAGGTTGAATGGAGAGCGTTTGTGAACAGCAGTTCAGTTCTTTCCGCAGATTCTTGATTGGATTCAGGTCCGGATTTTGACTTGGCCATTCTAACACCTGGATATGTTTATTTGTAAACCATTCCATTGTAGATTTTGCTTTATGTTTTGGATCATTGTCTTGTTGGAAGACAAATCTCCGTCCCACTCTCAGGTCTTTTGCAGACTCCATCAGGTTTTCTTCCAGAATGGTCCTGTATTTGGCTCCATCCATCTTCCAATCAATTTTAGCGATCTTCCCTGTCCCTGCTGAAGAAAAGCAGGCCCAAACCATGATGCTGCCACCACCATGTTTGACAGTGGGGATGGTGTGTTCAGGGTGATGAGCTGTGTTGCTTTTACGCCAAACATAACGTTTTGCATTGTTGCCAAAAAGATCGATTTTGGTTTCATCTGACCAGAGCACCTTCTTCCACATGTTTGGTGTGTCTCCCAGGTGGCTTGTGGCAAACTTTAAATGACACTCTTTATGGATATCGTTCAGAAATGGCTTTCTTCTTGCCACTCTTCCATAAAGGCCAGATTTGTGCAGTATACGACTGATTGTTGTCCTATGGACAGACTCGCCCACCTCAGCTGTAGATCTCTGCAGTTCATCCAGAGTGATCAAGGGCCTCCTGGCTGCATCTCTGATTAGTCTTCTCCTTGTATGAGCTGAAAGTTTAGAGGGACGGCCGGATCTTGGTAGATTTGCAGTGGTCTGATACTCATTCCATTTCAATATTATCGCTTGCACAGTGCTCCTTGGGATGTTTAAAGCTTGGGAAATCTTTCTGTATCCAAATCCGGCTTTGAACTTCTCCACAACTGTATCTCGGACCTGCCTGGTGTGTTCCTTGTTCTTCATGATGCTCTCTGTGCTTTCAACGGACCTCTGACACTATCACAGAGCAGGTGCATTTATACGGAGACTTGATTACACACAGGTGGATTCTATTTATCATCATTATTCATTTAGGTCAACATTGGATCATTCAGAGATCCTCACTGAACTTCTGGATAGAGTTTGCTACACTGAAAGTAAAGGGGCTGAATAATTTTGCTCACTGAATTTGTCCGTTTTTTATTTGTTAAAAAAGTTTGAAATATCCAATAAATTTCGTTCGACTTCATGATTGTGTCCCACTTGTTGTTGCTTCTTCACATAAATTAAAGTTTTATATCTTTATATTTGAAGCCTGAAATGTGGCAGAAGGTCGAAATATTCAAGGGGGCCGAACACTTTTGCAAGGCACTGTACATTACTGGCTGATAATGTTTAACAGGCGATGCGGATGAGACACTGTCTCAATGCAATCTAGATTTATTTTCCTCTTGGATCGAAGATGGAGAAAGGTGACAGTAGATTAACCATATTACAATTCCTCTTAGCTGGAATATCTGACTGTGGGTGTCTAATACAAAAACACCATAAATAGCAAGTAGTTTGCATAGGTAAGAACTGCACAAGATTCGACTGAGATGTTAACATGTTCCAGACATTTCTGTAAGTCTTTAGCAGACACTTTAGTATTCCTCCTAACTTCCTTTAAAATAGAAAATCATATGATTTGATTGTTATTGACTAAACAGAATGTTGAAAGTTGAAGGTCAGATCAAACGGTTTTGACTAATTCATGCAGAAATACCAAAGGGTTCACATTATTTTTCCTGCCACTATAGAGGCCAGTGCATATTAGACCCAAGATAAATAATGCTTCAGGATCAGGATGACATAAATTCACAACAGAAACAAACAGATGAGGAAGGAATTGATCTCGGTGAGGTAAATCCAAACTAAAAGGTGAGCATGTGAGTTGTTTTTTGTTTTGTTTCTCCACATATTACAGCATGTGTGTGTGTGTGTGTGCACACACCGGCCATTTTCAGCCACATACAGTTGCAATAAAAATTATTCAACTTCCATTGCAAATTGTATTTATTATCAAAATGTACAGACTTTCATGTTTGCAATGATTAAATCAAACTAAAGCAATTTAAAGAGTTCAATACAACTAATGGATCTAGTAGTTTCCACAAATCCAACAGAAAACGCAACTGATAATGACTTCGCCCGTCTCAAAATGATTCAAGCCTTTTATGACCTGCTGCAAATGAAATACATAGCCAGACACCAGCCTATGGCAGCATTTCGGAGGAATCTTAGCCCACTCCTCATGTGCAATGGCCTCCAGTTCAGTAATATTATAGGGTTTGCATGCTGCAACTGCCAGACTCAAATCCCACCAGAAATTTTCTTTTAACGTTAGGAGACTGTGATGGCCACTGTAGAATCTTCCAGGGCTTCTTCTACAACCAAGCCTTAGTGGAATTTGAGGTATGCATGGTTCATTGTCCTGTTGGAAGGTCCAATGGACACCCAAGCTTCAGCTTCCTCACTGATGGCATGATGGTTTAGTAACCACCGTTCCCTTAACTTTGTGAACTACGCTTCCAACAGTGTCTCTGGGAACAATCAGTGCCTTCACTCTCTTTTTATATAATTTTCCTCGTTTCTGATGAGAGATTCTCTCGTCTTTTAACTTTTTGGACCATTCTTTTGACTCACACCTAGTCAAACGTGACACTCAACAAAACCCTAGTCAGTTCAGGTATTTCCAAGGGTCCAGCTCAAGCACACCTGGTGCAAATAATGAAGTCCTTGATTAGTTGCATCAAGTGCGCTTGAGATTATCTGTTTTGCATATTTGTGCTGTTGTGAGGGATTCTATTTAGGGGTATAATCATTTTGAGAAGACATTGTGAGTTTCATTTTCCGTTGGATTTGGGGAAACCACTTGATGCATTTATTGTTTTGAACTAGTTCAATTGCTTTTGTTTGATTTGCTCTTGGCAAACAGCTGAAAGTCTGTACATTGTGCCAATAAACCCGATTAGCAATTTTGATTGCAACTGTATATTAGACATTTTGGGAAAAGCTCAAGATGAGATAACATTTTATTGTGTAAACTTGCGGGTCTCTTTAATAGCTTCAGAAACATCGAGAAATTCTTCACGTGTAGGTCAATTGATTGGTCTGGTTTCTATGCGAAAAAGAGCTCACGCATCCAGGTCGAGATGTCTCGCCGGACATTCCATGACCCACGCACAACCGCACGTTTTTTCATCACGAGACATGACAATGTAAATAGAACCATGGAAATTATTATTCAAATTACACAAACTATACTTTATCCTTTTTAACAACTTTCACATTCTAAACAGGACCCAAGACATGCACAGTGCTATAGGATGACAAATAAATTTATTAGCATTCAAATGTTTTATGTAAGCATTGTTAAAGAAGATCGTACCTTGTGCCACATGGCACATTTTTCACTTCATCTGTCTGTAGAGTAGTCTGCAAAGACAAAAATACACAAGTGTTAACACTCAAACCCCACTGAGTCTCTATACGTGTGTCTGTGTCAATACTTGTGTCCGTCCGCCCGCCCGCCCGCCAATCCGTCCATCCCCCCGCCCCCACCCCCGTCCGTCTGTCCCCTGTGCGTCCGTCCGCCCACCCGCACCCATCCGTCGTCTCCCGTCCGCCCCAGTCCGTCCGCGCGTGCATGTTCGCGTCCATATGTCCCTGTGCATCACCTGCACAGACTTGAAGGTAGTGATGAAGGGCATCATGAGATGGAAGCCAGGGCTGCTGGTTGTGGTCAGGAGCGCTCCTCCTCTGTGGAACACACACACACACACACACACACACACACACACACACACACACACACACACACACACACACACACACACACACACACACACACACACACACACACACACACACACACACACACACACACACACACACACACACACACA